>JAODAL010000541.1:185000-298561 GCA_025379985.1 Phyllomedusa bahiana | reverse complement strand
AGTAATAAAATCCCTTTTTATTTTCTTCTCTCTATTATTCGGGCATGTGACAAATATAAATAATTTGGTTCCCAATTGACCTAAAGTGGGGAAGGTTTATTCTGATTTCATGTCAGATAGAAAAACATGCAGATGTGTCTTTTTATATAGTGTATGGAAACTTCTGCTTTGAATTTTATATATACACACACGTAATTGTATACAGAAACCATATAAATATGTAATTGTATACAGCAGCTGTACTTCAGTGATGCCTACTATATATTTATATGGAATAGAAGGTGCCAGACCCTGAGATGTTTCGAATCATATGTAATTTTACTGATATATGGATCTATTAAAGGTAACTTAATGGTGCGCGTGACTGAATCCTGCTGCTGTGCCTATGCTGCCCGGTATCACTTCTCTATGAATGGGGTAACCGTCATGTCCTCAATGATATCAAGCGGTTCATTTTAGTGACTTGTCAATTCAAGTATCATCCCAGAAGATTACTGAAGCTGAGACCATTGCGCTTCCTAATGTATTTAGTAGAATTTAAAATGTGCCGCTGTTTTTTAAAAACATAAATGTACATGTTCCGATCTGGGGGAATCCAATACTGCAGGTTTTTGCTGTGGCCGCTCATGTGCAGATCTCTCCATTCACATCTACAGACGTTTCGAGTAAGTGTCCTCAGCTGAGACGTGAATAGAGCAGGCCACATGCACGCCACCTCTCCATTCTCTATAGCAGAAGCCTGCAAGATCAGATTCCCCCAGATGGAAATAACTGTTTAATGCTGAGAAATGTGACCGAGAATCAGTCTCAGAAAAGTAACGTCACGTCCACCCGTCATGTGCTCACTAATCTGCTGGTTTCCTGGGAGCTCCCAGGTGCCATTGACTTGTAGGGTAGTTCTGAATACAGCTCCGCACCCTTCTGGTCCATAAGGTTTGTGCCGTGGGATCAGTCGATTTAACAGAATCTGTGTCGCCGCTGTGACCCTACTCTGAGCTTCCATTGTCGTTAATATGACCTATTACCTGGAGTTAGTATTCTTCATTACATTCTCATACAGTGACCTGTCAGTATGTGCATGACTATAATCTACTCCTAATTGATGGTATTACAGGTGGGGAATCCTGCCTCAAAAGAGCCTTTACATTGGTCTGTTTTCCAGTTCATTACTATAAGGGCCCGTTTACACGGCACAGGACAAATGCCAGTCAGTTTATCCGACCGGTATTTGTCCTGTTTTCGGGCCGTGCACACGGCCGCAGGGGGGCGGCTTTTCTTCGCTGTTTGCGGAGAAAAGCCCTCTCCCTTCACATAGACTTGTTCATATTCCATCTGAAAAACAGCCGGGCGGAAAACCCGTGCACTGGGGACCGCTGCACAGATTTGTCTATTAAGGTCCGTGTAAAAGTTTTTCAGACGGTTTTCAAAACCGAGAAGCGGCTGAAGAACCACGCCGTGGGGTCAAGCCCTAACTCTGCAAAGAAGCCAGAAATCTTCAGAGAGACCACAGCTCTGCCCTGTACCTGACCAGAGTCATCACAAAAGCCGTGTATTCTGTCAGTGATAGATATAAAGTCAGATACATGAGCGGTCATCCTTTATGCGATCATGTGAAATGTTCAGTCCCAGCATCGGTTTATGGCCCCCGTTTCTGCTCCCTGCTGGTGCTCTCCATTTGGATGCCATGAAGAATTGTATCTCAACAGATAGGACCATAGAGATCTGTAGGACAAACATAGACTGAACTACTTTTACCCTATTTACCAAAAGTGTATAGTTTTGGCATCAGACACCAGAGAGTGGTAGACCGTGTATGATAAAATAAGAATTAGTCATTCAATTTTTATATTTCTTATTGTCATAGTTTTATGGGTATTTTCATTGTAGTTACAAACCATAAGTCAAATTGATTGAAGGACCTATTTTGAGAATTCCCTTTTATCAATATTTTTTTTTTTTTTTTTTTTTTTTTTTTTTTTTTAATTTTCAACCTTGTCATAGTCTTCTATCGGGATACATTTGTCATGGTGTAGTTTCCACAAACCAAGAGTGCAAATGTGATGTGAAAGGGACCTAATTTTGCAGATATTCCCTTGGTTATCTATTATTCTTTTCCTGGTCTCGAGGCCGTGTCTGCACTTTAACCACATTCACCTGAACGCTGCACTTATTTCTTGACTCCTGCATCTATCCAGCACCGTATTACTAGCTCTTTATTCAATGTTTGCTCTATTTTCATTACTCACCAATCTTTAGGTAAGAATACAGCAGAATTGTAGATTGTGCAATGTATTTTAATTTGTCAAACTTTATGGCTGATTAAATGTCCTGAATTATTGACTTGTTGTTGTTCTCACTTCTGGCCATAAATGGATGGGATTCAGATTAACAGATTCTTTTCTTGGTGATGTTGCCTGCAGTGAAGTCCGACGTAAAATAGCATTTTTGTACAGTTAGTTTATATGGCTCGGCTCTTTAAAGGGGTTTTGCCACGATGTAATGTTGACGTGGGATCCTCCAAAATGGGTTTTAATCACTTTTTAAAATAAGTGATTACAAAAATTGCACCCTGAAGAGCTACACCTTCCTTACATGCCTTGGGTTACTTAAAAGAGTTATAGTTTTACCCTTTAAAAAGAGAGCGTCTGCGGGGGGGTTTGGTTTTATTGAAGATTGAGCGCAGAATTTTTAAAGGCACCGGGTAAATATGTTTTCTTTTATACAAAAAAAACTAGTTTAGGTATTTTTCGAGTAGATCCCTGCTTTACTTGACGGGGAACAAAAAGGGCTTTCAAGTGGGTGGAGAAAACTGTTTTTTTCTATCAGAATCCAAAAGGAGTTTGATTATTCAGTGAACTGTCACGGGATCCCTTTGCAGCTCTGTACTCGGGCTGTTGCGTCTTTCTTTTTTCGCTCCGTGGTTTTTTTTAAAAACTTCTTAGCAAAAAGGGCCCCCTGACAGTGATCTGGGGCTGTGTTTTTCTGTATTGAAAACCCACTCTTGTACTGTTTATTATTTCACTTAAGTTTTGAGACCCCCCCCTTTGGTTTCCCCACTCGCCCCCACCCTCTCCCCCCTCAGCTTCATGACTAGCGGGTTTGTTTACATCCTGTCTCAGCTACAGGGGGTACTACCTGGGGCCCCTTGGGAAAACCCCTTTTAAAAGGCGTTGTCCCACTAAAAAGATTTGCTTTCAACATTACAAAGGAACCGGAAAAAATTGTCAACACAAAAAATAAAACCAAATATATATATTTTTTTATTGATATATGTTAAAATATGTCAGCTTCTCTTATCAATAACCCAATTTCACAGAGCCAGCTTCCTCCCTCATTTTTTAAACCTATATAATCACAAGCTCAGCTTCCCCTCATTTATAAACCTATATATACAGAGCTCAGCTTCTCCCTCTACCATATAACCCATAAAAACAGAGTCAGCTCCTCTCCTCTATCAATAACCCATATATCACAGAGATCAGCCCTCTCCTACTTAACCCTATTATCAGAGCTCAGCTTCTCTCCCTCTATTTTATAACCCTAATATCACAAAGCCAGCTCCCCCCCTCTATTATATAACCCCATAATCACAAAGCCAGCTCCTCTCATCATATAACCAAAATTTTTCACAGAGCTCCGATTCTCTATATATAACCCATAAATCAGAGCTAGCTCCTCTCCTCTTTAATAACCCCATTATCACAGACTCCTCCTCTCTTACATAAACCCTAATTCACAAGGCCAGCTTCCCCCTCTATTTTATAACCCATTTATCACAGAGCTCAGCTTCCCCCCCTCTACATAAACATATATATCACAAGTCAGCTCCTCTCCTCTACATATAACCCAAAAAATCAGGTTCGCTTCTCTCCCTCTATCATATCCTCATCTCTGAGAAAGTAGCATAAACCATCTGACAGGTTTCCTTTAACCCCTTCCCGCCACATGGTCATCATTTTATGATTTGTAATTTTCTCTTCCACGCGCCTGTTTTGTTTTTTTTTTTTTTTTTTTGCTGCAGTAAAAGATGTACATTTTAATGGTGTCATTGACCATAACATAATGTATTGGGAAAAAGAGAAAAAATTCTAAGTGAGGTGAAAGGCGAAAAAAAAAAAAAATAATACTTCATGTTTGCGAGGGTTTTGTTTTTGTACTGTTCACTCCTCAGTATAAATGTGTTATCTGTACTCTGCAGGTTGATACGATTTTCGTAATATCAAATATATAGGGTTTTCATAATGCTTTAGTACTTTTAAAAATATATTCTATTTTTTAAATTTTTGCAACAGCTAAATTTTTTTTTTTGCTTTTCCACCTAAGTGAGGACTCCTTTTTGTGGGGGAAAAGGGGTTTATTTTCCAAATTTTTGGGGGAAATTTAAAAGCCAAAAAAAAAAACACAGGTTTTTTTGCTGGAGTTTCTTTTTCTTCTACAGTGTACGGGGTAAATGATGTTATATTTTAATAGACTGGACCTTTTACGGACTTGGCGATTCCCATTATCTATTACTACTTTATTTGTAAAATGGCAAACAGGAGGATTTAATTTTCTATTTTTTTTACACTTTTAAAACATTTTTTTTTATATACTGTATATGGTGTTCCCTTAGGCCTTGTCCACACTGCACGGGTTTTCCGCCTGGCGGTCCAAAAAACATTGAACATGTTCATTCTTCCGTCCGGTTTTCGGACGGAAGATGAACAAATCTATGTGAAGGGGGAGGGGGTTTTTTGCTAATCCCGGAGAAAAGCCGTCCCCCTGCGGCCTTGTGCATGCCCCGAAAACAGTACAAATACCGGTCGGATTAACCGACCGGTGTTTGTCCTGTGCCATGTAAACAGATCTTTAGGGCTTGTTCACACGGAGTTTACACTCCGTGTTACAAGCGCTTTTAGGATCCGTCTTGGGGTCCGCACTGTCGGTCCCCAAGACGGATCTAACAATAAGCAGTGAGATTATCACTGCTGTCTATAGCGAACACGCAGCGGCGTTCACATGAGATTGCCGCTGCGTGTTTCAAAAAAACAGCTCGGGTCTGTCTTGAAAAGAAGCCGAGCTGCGCTATTGAAACACGCAGCGGCGATCCCTCATGTGAACGCCGCTCCGTGTTCAGCATAGCGAGCAGTGATAATCTCACTGCTAATTGTTAGATCCGTCTTGGGGACCGACAGTGCGGACCCCAAGACGGATCCTAAAAGCGCTTGTAACACGGAGTGAAAACTCTGTGTGAACAAGCCCTTAGGGTATTTTACCACTAGGCGGCTTGATCGCTTAGGCCATGTTCACACAGCGTTTTTGGACGAGGTGTTCGGAGCATTTCCTCGTCCAAAACGCCCCCAGTTCATTTAATTAATTCCTATGTAAAATCTTGTTGGAGTTCACACACAACGAGGTTTTTACATGCTTCTTTGGAAGCAATTAAAAAGAAATGTCACGTCAATTCTTGAAGCTCGTCGTAGGCGCGGTTTTTGCCTTGGCTATTAATTTGTATGGGTTAAAACCTCGTCAAAAACCTCATCCAAAACATGATCAAAAAATCCTGATCAAAGCCTCGTCAAAAACCTCATCTGAAGAAGCGTGTTTCAGGCGAGGTTTTGATGTGGTTTGGACGAGGTTTTGGGCGAGGGAACGCTCCCAAAACCTCCTACAAAACCTCGTACAAAAACGCTGTGTGAACATGCTCTTATACATATAATGCTGAAGGGTATACTAAGATAGCAGTGCTAGAAAGTAATAGATGTGCTATCATGGCAGCTTTCGAAGCCTTGATTAGATGTCCAGCTGACATAGTAACCAATAGACACCCTGCAGTCTTGTCACAGAGGGGGGTCTTCGGTGCACAGAACTGTTCCTCATTTAGGTGCTGCTGCCACAATCCCCACAGCATCTAAAGGGTTAAACTGCATGGATCGGATCCGGCTCCAATCCCTGCTGTTAGTGGCCGGTGTCGGCTGTAATAATCCATTGCCACCTCTGAAGCTCACACTGTGTGTGAGGTCGCTCCATAGCTCCTTACCCGCAGGACGATGGATCCATACATCACATGTTGGTGAGAAGATAAAATGACAAGGGATTGAAACATATATGCCTACAATCAGGGCTGTGGAGTCGGCAAGCCCCGACTCCTCAATTTCCCAAACCTCCGACTCCTGACTCCCTCATACACGGCGCATGTTTAAGTAATAACTTTACTGTAGTAAAATGGACCCATCAGGCTGTTTATCACCTTATGATACAATAATCAAGCTATTTAGGAAGAACAGACACTGACAAGCAAAAGGGTAACAATGTTTTGATCTTTTGAAAACTTGTGGGTAGAGTTGAAGAAATTTGTATCCAAGTCCAGTCTCCACCAACATTGGGACTATGTAGAAGAGACCTGGGATCAGATTTTGGTCAAGATATGCTTGAATCTGATCCAGAGCCCAGAAGGATTCAGGCAGTATTGAAAACCAAAATTTGGATTTCCCAAATACTAACAAAATAATAAAAATTAACACTTTGATTTTTAGGAGCAAAGCTATAACTAAGCGGATGCTAAATACTTGCAAGTCAAATTTATGTATAAGATAGGTAAGGTGACTGTATATAAAATTACAGTAGCCTCATGTACAAAGCTGTAGTGGATGGTGAGATATGGAGCCTGAAAGTCACAAATTCAAAACATTGTTACCATTTTGCTTGTCAAAAATATATTTATTGGACATGACTTTAGGAAACAAAAAAAATTGTAAATATGCAAAACACTGCAGGAACATTTGTGGAGTTTTCTGAATTTGTTCTGAGAAATAGTGTAATAGAAAGTAGCCTCAAAGGGGCTATCCTGTCCTTGTGGGGGTTTAAATTATCTTAAAAATAACAAAAGGTGCACCGAGAAAGAACATCACAACATGCCTTGCTGCTATGAAAGTGCTTTCTGTGTTTATTCACAAAATGGGGGTTTTTTTTATACCCTTTAAAATGATAGATAAGAAGCATCACATTACTTTTCTGGGGGGTCTATTGGCACTCCTTATCAGGACCACTCCTCACAGCTTCGGGAAATTCCCCGAACACGGGGTTAATTTCTGACTATCCCATTTTGGATTACACGACCCCTTCCCAAACTCCCTACACGGCCGTTTTGTTTAACACATTAATAAACAAAAGATATACATAAAGTTTTACATGCTATATTTTTAAAATTTTATGTGCCTATTATGTATATAATATAATATATATATTGAATTTTAATTTTGCAAACAAATAAAAAAATTAAAATTTTTAAAAAACAAAGGGAAATTAAACATTTATATATAACCTTTGTTCCCACCCCAACAGCCCCCCCCTTGGAACTTTTTTTTCTCATTTTTTAATTTTTCCCCTATCCTTTCCCTTTAAATTCCTGCCCTTTTCGGAAGTACCTCCCCCCGACAAGGCCCCCCGACCCCTAACGCCCCTCCCCCTACACTTCTTTTGGTCAAAATTCTTTGATAAAACGTGGGGTTTTGCAGGGGGGAGTAATGTTTTTCCCAAACACTTCGATAAAAGGCCTCTCAGGGAATAGGTTTTAATGCCCCACATCATCATGGGTTGTCGGGCTTTGACAGCTGAAGGTGGGGTAGGGGGTCGCTGTCATCATAGGGGCCAAAAGGCCGGGGACAACTGTTCATAATGTGGGAGTATCTGGTCCACAGCTCTCAAAAAATAGTTTCCTCAAAAAAGGGGAGAACACAAAAACCCAATTAAGCAAGTATTACAAAAACAATAAATAGGCAATACCTATCTGGCAAGCTTTCCCCGCCAACCCAAAAACCATGGGGAAAACCCACTGTTCCCGGGAAAAACTAGCCTGGCCCGTTTTAATTTCTTCTGAAGATCATCTGGGCTTCCTAATGGCCAATGACCCCCCCATTGGGCCCCTGAAATTATCGGGGTAAAATACAGCGGGTTTCCCCTTTTTGGGGTGGACAGTGATTATGGGTAGCAGAGTTTAAAACCCGCGGCCACCGGGTTCCTTGCCTTAAACCATCGGGACCCCCTTGGGCCTCCTATAGCATCATATCCCCACGGGGTTGAAGCTCCCTTTTGGGTTTTTCCCTTCCCTCCACCCCTGATTTTGTCCTATCTTCTGACCCCTCCCTAAATTTATATAGGCTCCCGGGACATATATGCCCCCACATTTTCTGAGGGTCTTCAATAGTTACGTTAACATGTTTTTCCCTCCTTACCTCCTTTTCCGACGGGTTTCCACCCTTTTAAACCTCATCCTATGATGAGGTTTTCCCCTTTTTTGTTTTTCCTCTTTAAGGAAAGCCCTTTTGGCTATACCCCATATCTTTCCCGTGCCCAAACCCCCCTCCCCCCAGTAATAAAAAGGGGGCCCCGGGACTCATCCTCCACCCCAAAAATATCAGGGGTTCTGACCAAGTTAAAGCAACTTAAATATTTAACGTCATTAAACCACATCTGCCCCCATCCCCGGGGGCTGGGGGCGTTCTAAAGTGCCCCCGGGACCCAAATTTGGGGCCCTTTCCCTTTTGCCCCTTTTAAAATTGGGGTCGGGGGCGCGGGTTTGGGTACCCCCCTTCAAACCCCCTCTAGGTTTTTACCCCCAAACTTCTTCACGTAACCCAGCCCCCCGGGCCCTGTAGCTTATGACCCAAGCAAGGGCTAAGCTGAATGGAAAATTTCCTAGAACTTTAAGGGGAAAACTCTTTTAAACCACTGCATCACATAAGAGGTCAAAACATCATTTTGTAGCAAAAACCCTGGGGGAAATTTTCACCTACCCTTGGGGGCACTCCCTAACGGGACCATGGGGCCAGAGAGCTAACTACCCCGGGCCCGTGTGCCTGACACAACCAAGCTTTTGGCAGCTGCGGGAAGGGCATAAAACTGTTTTCCTTGCCACTTTAAGCACCCGTGTTTTCCCCAAATCCCTTCCATTTTCCCTTTGAAACTACAGGGGGATTGGTGCCCGGGGGAAAGCGGGGTTGCCTCCCTACTCCATATAGCCCTTTTTTCCCTTTCTTCTTGCTCCCTTCTTTTTCCGTTTTCCCTTTTTTTCCAAGGAGCTTTTTTCCGAAACTTGGCCCAATCTCCTTGCGGGTTGGGGTGTATTTCCTCCGAAACCACTGCCCACTGACTTCCCCTTCCCCTTTCTCACCTCCCGCCGGGTTTGGTTTCTTTCACCAAAAGTTTTTTGGGCTTCTGTTTTTAAACTTCCCATGACCCCTTCTTTTTTATATGGCCACTGCCCGGGGGCAGCAAAAATGCATCCTCAGGACCTAAGGGCTTTTCCATTTTCAGGGGGGTTCCCCCGGGGCCTTAAAATCCCCCTGTTTTCCCCAAATTTGGGCCCAAACGCATGTATTTTTAGTCCGTAAAATTTTTTGGCCCATTTTGCCCTCTGCCAAACGTCTTTCTGCCGCCCTTTTTTGGGCTGATTTATTCCAAGGGCAGATTTCTTGTTTCCCAAAATACGGGGGGGTTTTGTGCTCAGGGGCAATCCCGGGTGGAAGCTCCTCACTCGAAAATCGGGATCCACCCAAACAAAAAAACCATTTTGGGGTTTCAAATGAAAAAATCTCCATTTTCCCTGATTTCAAAAAAATCAGGGTTTTCCCTTCATGTACCCCCGGTTTCCCTTTAAATTCCTCTTCTCCTCTTTCCCCCCCTTTTAAAAAGGGGGGAAAAAGGGGCGGGTGAAAACAAAACCCACGCGGGCAAACGTTATCCGGCAAGGAAAAACACTGAAGCCAAACCCTTTTGTGCTGATTGAGAATTTTTCCCTTTTAAAATGGCGGAGATGTAAACATGGGGGCCCAGAAGGAAGGGGGAGTGTCCGACTACAATATACGCTTTTTTGGGCCACAGCACGGGGGCTGCAGCTACAGCCTGTAAACGGGAAAGGGTCCCCCCCCTTGCAGTTCCATTTTTGCAGAGTAGTCCCCAACTGGTCGGGTTTGGGGCCTCCAGGGGCCTGGGGCAAGAATCCCAGGGCTTTCCCTTTTCCCTTTCCTACAAAAGCTTAAAGGGGCCTTCTGGTATCCGGGATGCCTAGTGCAGGAGCACTGGCAATAGCTTTCTTTAGCTTCTGGGAAAGGGCTCTACATGAAGGTGGGAAAGGGGGTTGTCTTCACTCCTCATAACCCGAATTTGCACAAAAGTTTGGGTATCCCGGGCCTATGGATGGTTTGGGTTTCCCGTAAATAGGGCAGGGCTCCGGGCAGGGTCCGAGTATCTAGCTTGTTGGTTTTCCTCTTCTTTTTTTCAGGGGGGGGGGGGGCATGCCCCGGGTCTGTTTTTGTTCCAAACAAGTAAGCGGGGGTCTTGGGGGTTTAAGCTCCCTTTCCCACATACACCCACCATCACAGGGGCAAGCTTTCCCTCACACATTTTCCCGCAGGGAGATTGTTTTTCAATTTCCCTTTTTTCCCCTAGGGGCCCCCGATCAACTGGTTAAATCCTTTTTCCCCAGGCCCAACCATCTTTAACGCCCCCATAGGGTTTCCCGCAGGCCCATCCACAAAGGCCTGGTCGCATCCAGCATGCGGCTTCTCAAAGGAAGAAAATCCTAAATCAAGAACATCTGAGGGCATCCATGCCCTGATATTTCTCCACTGTTTTCCCCTTTTCCTTTTTGGGGAATTTTTTCATTTTCAAGGGCCCCCGGGCTTTAAAATCCCTTTCCCCCCCCATTTTTTTCAACTCTTTTAAGCTTAAATCTTTACCAGGACCTTAAGGCTTGGAAAATAATTTGGGACAATCCCTTTGAATTTCTTTACCCTGGGGGGGCCATGGGGAAAAATTTGTTAGTTTTTAAACTTAATTACTTTTGTATTAGGACTTGGTTTTTTCCTGGGAATTAATTTTTAAACAGAGTTTTATGGTGGGTGTCCCTTTTTCGGTTGCATCCCCCCCCCTGTTATAGGCCCCAAATAACTTCCCTGTAACCTGCCCTTACAGGGAAGAACCCCCCCAGGTTTTCCACATGGGGATTTGGGGGGCACACAACCAAACCCCCTTACTGCATCTTTTTTCCCTAATCTTTTTTAAAGGGGGCCCTTCCCCCGGACCCTTAGTACCTGGCCCTTACTGAGGGGGCTTAACCCCCAAAATAGCCCCTTTCCCCAAACCAAATTTTGGGGCATACAAAATTGTTACCCCACGGGCCCCAAAAGAAAGGGTAACCCAAGGGGCCGGGGATTCCCGGGAAAAATTACCTTTAAGGGAAAAAGGCGTTTTTAAGGAAATACTGGAAAAAAGGCATACTAAAACCCAATCTGGGGGACCCCACTAAACAAATAAGGGGGTTTCAGGGGGGGGTATTGCAAGGGTTTTTTAAAAGGTTTTTTTCTGCCCAATTTGCAGCATTTTACTAATACTTTTTTAATAAAGGCCATTAAGGAACATTTTTTCCACACTTTCCTTTTTTTAAGAATCCTCCCAGAACCCCAACACTGCCCCCTTTCCCCACCCTTTCTTTTAAAAACCCAAAAAACATTTGGGACCGCCCCAAAAAATTAAAGACCTACTAACCCCAATCCCTGCATTTTACCTTTACCAAAAAACATTTTAAATTCATAAACCCTTCATGCGGGGGGACCAACCAGGGACCTGGGTAAGGTGCTAAGGAAATCAATTGACAATCCTTTGATGCTTTGACGCCCTGCTGGGCTGGTTTCTTATGGATGGAGCATTTGTTTAGTTGAATGCTTCGTCAATGACATGTGTTACACAGTAGGGGAGCTTGGGTGATTTCTGCAATCTGAGTGAATTTGAAGTTACGAGAGCTGGATGGTGACTGGTCATTTTCCTCACAGTACCATCCTGTGCTATAGACCACCAATCACTGCATGTACTGCACTAATACATGTAAGAGCAGTACAGGACAGGTAGTTCCACACTGTACTGTAGAGAGGCACTACTAGACCAAACAATTACTGCATACATCTCACTAATACATGTAAGAGCAGTACAGGACATGTAGTACTGAAATTTGTATTTGTAGAGAGGGGCTATAGACCGCCAATCACTGCATGCACCTCACTAATACATGTAAGAGCAGTACAGGATATGTAGTACCGCACTGTACTGTAAAGAGGTGCTATAGACTGCCAATCACTGCATGCACCTCACTATACATGTAAGAGTAGTACAGGACTTGTGGTACAGCACTATACTGTAGAGAGGCACTACTAGACCACCAATTGCTGTATGCAACTCACTAATACATGTAAGAGCAGTACAGGACATGTAGTACCACACTGTACGGGTAGAGAGGCGCTACTAGACTGCCAATCACTACATGCACCTCACTAATACATCTAATAGCAGTACAGAACATGTAGTACCACACTGTACTGTAGAGAGGCACTACTAGACCACCAATCACTGCATGCACCTCACTAATACATGTAAGAGCAGTACAGGACATGTTGTACCGCACTGTACTGTAGAGAGGCACTACTAGACCACAAATCACTGCATGCACCCACTAATACTTTGTAAGTGCAGTACAGGACCTGTAGTACCACCTGTACTGTAAGGGGAGCAACTAGACAGCCAATCACTGCATCACTTCACTAATACATGAAAAGAGCAGTACAGGATATGTAGTACCCGCACGTACTGTAGAGAGGCGCTATAGACCACCAATCACTGCATGCACTTCACTAATACAAGTTTTACCAGTAAAATGTTCATGATAATTGGTTGGATATTCTATGAATCGCATGAGCCTAAGATCAGCAGTGTCTGGGCCATTGTATGGTGAGTGTAGATTCAAGGTATAGTATCCCAGGGAAGACCGTTGTATGCTGAAAATATTGTGTCCTGAGGCCACTGTAACTTGAGGGAGCGCAGTATAGGAAGCCTCAGGCGTTACATACAGTCAGAGCTGGACATATCCTGGGGGCCTGTAACCAATGTGCCTTAAAAACTGTGGGGACCACCAGAAAGTTGCTGAAGCTCCCATGGGCAATAAGCAAACACATGCCATTGAGGGGGGCATCCCGAATTTCCCCAGGGACTAGAGAATGACCACTACAAGAACTGGGCGGAGAGAGGGGCCATTAGAGTACCGCACTTTTTTGAACCAATCACAGGGAAGCTCCTTGCTTTTCAAAAATTCAGGTCCCTATACGGTATTCCGGCCACACACTTCTTGACATATGGTCAGGCAAGCGGGTTTCTGAAATCTAGGGCACAGCGCGTGACGGGGATGATCTGTGAGGAATCCTTTGATACATTCACAACAAATTCAGGGGAAACATCCGTTATCAGCGATTTATAAAATTATTCGAGAGCCCATGAATACAGCCATTGCCGAAACATTATTCAGATATTGTGTGGGAAGAGTTCAACTTCGCAGACATACGAACAGTGGTCCTGGAAGGATGGAATAAAGTTAGTAAATTGATAATCTGCGAAAAATGGAAGGAAACACAATTCCGCTTTATTCACAGGGCGATATATGGCTTTAATATACCCCCCAATCCCTTGGCCCCTGACCGATTGATAGCCTGCCCCAAGTGCTCGATTCAGGGAACTGATATGATACACGGATTATGGCATTGCTCAGCTACGCAGGACTTCTGGAGACGTGTTCTAGACCTGCTACGTAAAATAGACGGAATAGATCTGGACCTCAAGCCGGAGGCTTTACTGTTCCATTGCTTACCATCCCTGGGGGTAAAGTCTTCTCTTGTTCATGTGTTCTTACTGGGGGCTAAAAGATGTATCTTGGAGAAGTGGCTGGATAGTAACATGGCTTCCACTGACATGGTGCTTAACCATGTCAAGAGGTATGTGCTCTTGGAAAAAACAATAAGGGTGCATCCCTACGGCATAGGACAAATACCGTCCGGTTTGCCGGCCGGTATTTGTCCTGTTTTGCGGCCGTCCCCACGGCCGCGCGCGGGGGGGGGGGGCTTTTCTCCACGATGAGCGTAGAACAGCCCTCCCCCTTCACATTGAGAAGCACAGATTCCGTCCGGAAACCGGACAAAAATGTGCAGTTCAATTTTTTCGGCCGGACCGTCGGCTGCAAAACCGCCGGACGGAAAACCCGTGCAGTGGGGACTGCTGCATGGGTTTTCCATAGAGCACAATTGTGCTCATTTTCGGCCGGTTTTTCAGGCGGTCGGAAAAACCGCAAACAGCCTGAAAAACCGGCCGAAAAACCGTGCCGTGGGGACATGCCCTAACAGAGCGACTAAAGGACTCGCAGTCTGACAGATTCTTCACAAAATGGAAACCTTTTATGACAGAGTTTCTGTCTGACTCGGAGATTTCCCAAATAATGGAACCCTTTGTATTATCCAGTTGGTAATTGAAAGCAGATCTTTCAGACACATTAGGAAGACTTAAAGTTAATCCAAGATCCTCTTCCCGAACAGAGAATACTACCTGCTAAAATAGGGATGGAGGTAAGTCACAATGGTAGAGGTTGGCCTCGTGGACGCGGGGATAAGAGCGCCTCTGGAGGGCCTCCCCCGCAGCCCCCTGTGCTCCGGTTTCAGGGTTTCCTCGAGTAGTACCCCTTGGGTTCCGAAGGCGGCTCTCGTCCGCTGGGTACAGTGACAGTAACGGTCATACATCCTGGTCGGGGGACGCCATCTCTCTCTTGGTTTTGTTGTATGCACGCACAATTTTTGTAGTCTATTATATAATTTGGTCAAAAATGATGTCATCGGACGTACGGAATCTATACAGTGAAAAACGGTGATGGTAGGAATTACAGGGCTGTGACACTCTGAGAGATGCTTGGAAATGGGTATAGGGGGGGTGTGCGAGGGTCTCCTCGAGTTATGTACCGCCTCATACCCTTGGGCTTATCCACCTTGTGGAGGAGATTATGATAGGCTACCTTGAGAGGGAGGAAGGCTGGGGGAGGTATCCCGGATGAGGGGTGGCAGCCGAAGTAGCCAAGGTGATTTGGCACAAGGGTGTATTGATAATTCCGTCTCTGTCTCCATTACATGGAGGACAGAATGGACGCGGGACTGTTGAGGTTAGGAGATGATTGCTGCAAGACTATAACATACGTGGGTTGGAGGCCCTTGTCTCCTGTCTCTTGCGAATTCCTGAATCCTGTGTCTTAACGAGACAGGGTAACGGAGAGTGGCGACAGGGCAATTCCAGGCATCTCGCAGAGCAACAGGAACTTTGGGCTGATGCCTGCTGACATTGATATACCCTATGTTATTGCATCTTGCTGGGTATACGAAAAAGGGGGCTAGGAGTGTAATACACGAGGGGATCCGCTTTGTTAATACTCAAGTCTAAAGTTTTTGTTACATTATATGGGGTGATTATTTTCAGATCCCTTACCTATACCAAAGTGCAAGTGTATGTAGCCGATGTAAGGGTGATGTCACCTAACAAATGTATATAAAAGCTGTTTCTGTAATTTTGTAATTTTATGGTTTCAGAAAATCAATAAAAAATTTGTTTTAAAACTGTGGGGAAACTTCATGGGTCGCCTGTCCAGTCAGCAGATACCACCCTGGCTACCCATAACCATGAACACTGGAAACTCTGTAGTAAACCAAGTTACTCCCAGTAGATGGCGCTATTCAGTTGTTCCAGGACAGTATGCCTAGATTATGTTACATTACAAACAGGCGCTGCCATGAATCTTAGTTTTATAGATGTAAAATAAAATGAAATCTATCATGAAATAAAAAAATACTACAAAACTAAGGACACTGATACCAGGAGCGCTCGTATAGAGATGTCTACATTGCACATGGAATTGGAGGAAGAATTTTTTGCACTAGGTTTAGCAGTCAGGAGGAATTCAGTCTATGAAAAGCTTCCTGTACCAATAAATTGCTGAAATATCCAATTATTTTGGGGTCCGGTAGTCTGCTGTGGTGGTTGCTTATCTGTCTCCACACTAATCGCACATAAAATCTATACCAGGTCACAGGTTTAGCTGAGGTTAGCTTACTGCTGCCCTCGCTCCCAGGCTCTCATAGACTTAATACCTCCTCTGTTTGCAGGAAGTGTTTGCATTCTTCCCATCCATTGCCACCATTATGTTCTATGTATTGTCATGTAGAACATATTTATCTTCTATGCAACTTCTTAAAGCACTTGGCCAGCAATCTGTGCTCACTGTATAATAGTTTTATCTTTTGCAAAATTTATGAAAATCGTAAGAATTCCATGACCAAGGCTGCTTATTACAGACATAACAGCATACATGCCAACTCTCCCGTTTTTGGCGGGGGGTCCCGCTATTTGGGGTCCCCTCCCGCCCTCCCGGGGGAGTTGGCATTCCTCCCGCCGCCAGCAGGCGGCGGGGGGTTCTTTAAATGGCCGCGGCGACAGAGTAGCGCTAGTGCGCTACTCTTGCGCCGCCGGGCCGCTCCTAAAGGCGGGTGAAGCGGCCGCTGCGCCCGCTTCAACCCGCCCGAGTCTCGCTGTGCAGGGAGGAGGCAGAGGGATCGTACCTCTCCTCCCTCCTCCCCCTGTATGTCCGGCGCCGGTGTGTGGCGCCGTACATACAGGTCAGCGGCGCAGGGAAGTGACGACGTGGGCTGCAGGGGAGTGAAGCGCGGCTTGCTCTCACTCCCCCTGCGCCGCTGAGGAGATCGTCCGGAGCGGCCGCGCTGCAGGAGCCTGGTGAGGTAAGTGGATTTTATTATTTTATTTTTATTAGCTATATGGGGGGCTCTGCCTGCCAACAGAGGGGACATCTACCTGGCAACAGAGGGGGCACTACCTGGCAACAATGGGGGCACTACCTGGCAACAGAGGGGTCATCTACCTGGCAACAGAGGGGACATCTACCTGGCAACAGAGGGGGCATCTACCTGGCAACAATGGGGGCACTACCTGGCAACAGAGGGGGCACTACCTGGCAAACAATGGGGGAACTACCTGGCTAACAATGGGGGCACTACCTGGCTAACAAAGGGGGCACTACCTGTCTACAGCGGGGGCATCGACTTGGCTACAAGGGGGTATCTACCTGCCTGTAAGGGGCACTACCTGCTTATGG
The DNA here is from genome assembly GCA_025379985.1 of Phyllomedusa bahiana. Classification (NCBI taxonomy): domain Eukaryota; kingdom Metazoa; phylum Chordata; class Amphibia; order Anura; family Hylidae; genus Phyllomedusa; species Phyllomedusa bahiana. The sequence goes on along the minus strand of JAODAL010000541.1, from coordinate 281,562 downwards.
GGGGTTACTACCTGGCTATAAGGGCATCTACCTGGCTTTCTTCCAAAGCCGTTATGCAGTTAGGTGGAGTGGGTGTGGCTTTTTGAAGGGGTGTGGCATACCGACAAGATGGGCGTGTCCATGCAAATTCTTGCCGCGTAGCGCGCCGCCCACTAAAGTCTCCTGCTTTTTCATTTTCAAAAGTTGGCAACTATGCATAACAGAGATGCAAAACTGTTACAGCAGATACCTGCCTTCAGTGGCCAGGACCAGAATCACTCCAACCACTTAGATGCTGTGCACAATGTGACCATGGCATCTAGGCAGTTATACAAGAGGAGAGGGCGCCAACTTTTATCTCGTGCCAAGTCCCCTGTGATTACCGACCAGTAGTCTTTGCAGCCAGAATCTTAATGAAGGCCCGCTATCTTACTACCCCTACTACACCCTGTCAGAGGCCAAAGTCAGGGTTTAATAAGAGAGCTGTAATTGCACAAAATTCTGCAATATATAAATACAGAGGTCCTATAAGTTACAATGATCTCAGGATACAATATTTTCAAGACACAATGGTATTTCCTGGGACACTGAGTGTTGAGAGTGGTTTCAAAAAAATTTTTCCCCAAACCCCAAATCCACCAAAATCGGGAACATGTTACTTTTTTTTTTTTTTTTTTTTTTTTTTTTTTTTTTTTTTTTTTTTTTTTTTTTTTTTTTTTTTAAAACCCCTTTATTTATGAGGGGCATGCATAATTGGGGCTATAGCGCCCCTAAGTACAGGGGTACTACAGCCTGAAACCCCTTTCATTATTTGGAGTCATGCAGTGAGGGGGGGTCTAACTCCCTTAAGTACAGTTGGAAAACGTCCGTACTGCTCTTACTGTTTAGTGGGTGCAAATGTTGGCCTTTCACCTCCACAGAAGGGGGTTCAAATTCTGTTGCCTTTTCTGTTTTTTAAAAATGAGGTGCCCCAAGGCCCTTTTAAATTTTGGTGTCAACCGCCCCTTTAACAGACATGCCATATTCAGCCTGACCCAAATTAAGGGAGGGGCAGGCGGATTTTTTGGCGTTTTACCCCCCCTTAAGACGTTCAGACAAATTTCCCCTTTCCGCTTTTTACCTGTTTAGAAGGGATTTTTCAGTGAAATTAAAGGGTCTTGTAGCCCTCTCTATGTACAGGGGGGTTACTCTGTCCTGTACTGCTTTACATGGATAGGAGGTTCTTGCATGATTGGCGGTCTAGTCGCCTCTCAAGGGGTTTTCAGTGTGTACTACATTCTGTATGCTCTACATTTTTTTAGTGTGTTTTCTGCAGTGTTTGGCATCTAGTAGCACCCCCTAACAGTTATGTACATTTCTGTAAATTGCTTTTTATGTATTATAGGTCCATCATGATTGGCTGTCTATACGCCTCTCTACAGTAATTTTGGGGTACTACAGTCCGACTGCCCTTTTAAAGTATTAGGAGGTGCATACAGTGATTGGCGGTCTAGTAGAACCCCTAAAAAGTACAGTGGGGGGTTTACTACAGGTTCCTGTACCTCTTGCATGTGCCAGAATGAGGGGCCCCTTGGGCACCAGGGGGGCCCCATTTTCTTTTTTTCTGGTACAGGAAGCCCCGTTTTTTCTTGTCCCCTAGTTACAAACGGGGGGGAAAGACAAAAGCCAGGGACACCCGACAGCTACTCCCACCGCGTTGGCGCCCCGGAAAACTGCTATCCCCGGGGGACCAGGGGATTGCTTCGGCTGAAAGGACTCCTCCCCGAAGCACATACAGTGGAAGATCAATTGCGGGGGAAAGGGGCGAGCGCCCCTGCTCCCAATAAAACCCGGAAGGCCGCAAGCAGACCTGCGACCTTCCAAGTTCCGGCACGGGGCAGCGGCGAGTCATCATGCTACTTCGGGGCCTGAAAACATCACCACCCTTGCAGGACTGAGAGCGGAGAGAAGGGGAGCCGCAGGTAACCTCAACAGCGGGGGGGTGAGGTGATTTAATAAGCCCATCAAACCTCCCTATTAGGGGACGAATACCTGCCATGAGGCACCTAACCGAGGGGGGGACTATACCTTCATTACCTCTTTTGGGGACATATACCTGCCTTTTTGGGGGACAATTCCTGCCTTTACCTGCATTGGGAACAATACCGCCTTGGTGGACATACCTGCTTGGGGGACTACCCGCCTATACCTCATGGGGGACATTAAACCCGCCTATGAGGGGACATAACCCCCCCCCCCTTCCGCTATGGGGACTAACCTGCCTATAATTAACACCATACACACCATACATAACCCAAAAAAACCCCCAAAACATTACTAAATATATTGGTTCCAACTTACATACAAAACAACTTAAAAAAACAACCACAGCCCTACCCCGAATCTAACCCGGGGACGGCCTGTACATTGTCTATAAAGTACATGACCCAAACAAGTTCCTGTCCTCAACATAGAAAGTGATTTCCAGCTTCCTGCATCTCTTTCTGACGTTATATGTAAGGATTGTTTTATTTGGATTGTTATCTGCTTCATTTTCTGTAATTTTTATTTTGCATTATCTTGGGGGTCATATTTTGGGGCCTCAGAAACAATTAACACCAAAAGAAATACTCCAATATTGCATTTTTTTGGGTCATTTTGCTGCACCAAAATTTTATTAAAAATCTTCAGGTATCCAAAAATGGTACCAGTGAAAACCACGCCTCAGCCTGAAAAAAAACAAGCCCTCACATAAGTCTGGAGACAGAAAAAAAACTGTGATTGGTCTCAGAAAATGGTGATGCACAGCAAATTAAAAGAAAAAGATTAATCAGAATCGTGCTGACCCTCAGAATATACATTTATATCACAACACTAAAAAAAAGACGGTGTAATTGTATTTTCCACTGGGGGGGCAGCGGTGACAGCAGCTAACAGAACAGCAGTAGGGAAAGATTCCCCCATCGCCGCTTTGTTGGTATGACTGCAGCAATGCGCCTCCATCTCTCCTCAGCAGCACACTCGCGGCACTGAAGAGCAGGAGCAGAAGACTGTCTGGCTTCCCACGCTTCAGGACTGGTAAGTGATTTGGAGGTGGGTAACAGGGGGTTGGAGTAGAGAGATGGTGTGAGGAAATGACAAAAGTCACCTCCCAGTTCTTCATAGTGCAGGATTCAGAACTTCACCTAAGCTTCTCCACTGCTCAACACGTCATTGAGGAAGCACTCAATTAAACAAAAGCCAAATTCCCTCAATTTAGATGCAAGACCTGTCAGCTCCCAATCCAGATAGGAAGCCACGACGTGTGCAATTCCACACCTGCAGAGAGACATCATTGAGGGCTTGGCACCATCCTGGCAGGGGATCAGGCCATCCAGCAAGACACAATAGCATTCTGTAGCCATTAAGGCACCGCAGCGTTATGCCCACTTTATGTCATAACCGTGCGTCACAAGCACACCCCAGTTTCATATTTTTAAATATGAAAGTGTCCCACATGCATAGCTGTAACTCCCTCATTTGTGGGACCAACGGGCAGGGAAAAACGAGAAGCTAGTACCAGGAACAGAGCAATGACGCAGATTTTGACATTCCAGCATAGCTTGGGCCTACCTGGTTCTGATGGTACTAGGGTCACAAGCCTGTGACATTGTCCTGCCACGATACAGTCTATTTTGTGTCCAGAGCTAGCAACAGTATGGCCCTGGAAGGGAGGAGCATGTAGACCATCCCAGGGGCATGAGAGGTGTGTGACATGGGATGTCCCAGTATGGTTAAAAGTGATAGCCCACCTGGGCCCAGGGTTGTTTCCATGGAGTAAGGGAGTTATGCCGAGCGTACCCGGAGCTTCCAACCAGCAGGCTGCATTCACCCCCTATGTATGCCCAGCACAAGGCCAACCTAAGGTAACTAGACCCATCTTGCTGCTTCTTTTGTCTGTACCCATATCCTATTTGTATTTGCACTTCTAACCAGTATTTGTATAGTTGTATCCCCTATGTATGTATTGTTCGTCTAGTGCACTCATAAAGCGATTAAAATATATAAACCTTGATCCTGAGCTGGTCTGTTGCCTCGATCACTCTGAACTCACATGTCCGTATTCTTGGTCTTGAATATATCTCTACCCAGGGAAGGTTCCTGGCCTGGTTATAAGTCTGTAATGGACCAGGCTTATAATTAACGAGGAATTGTGGCAGTCTACCGGGCTGGCAGAGTTCTGTTTCACCGATGCGGTTAAACAGATCTCTCCCAGATGCTCAGGGATGTGGGCGAGTTGGGTATCCTCTCGCACTCCCTGGGTTTTCCTGTGCTCGTGTGGACAGGGGTTAACTGTGAAACTGGATACGGCTGACCTTGCATACCGCTAGGGGGAGAGCAGCGTCACAAATGCACCCCAAGTCAGGCCGTCGATCCTCGAGTGGGCACGGGTTTCCTGAAAGATGGGGAGATATTAGGAAGGGATTGAGAGGGTTGGTTGGGTTTTTGTTGGGTGTCAGGTGGGTTGTACGGGGTCTGTGGTGTAACAGGTGTGGGTGGGTTGGGTACGGACAGCACAGCAGAAACCCAATGGACTCTTTCTAATTAATAGTTTTCGTCAGACGCCATGGGTGTCCATAGTGAACGGATTCCATGGCTTCAGTTTTAACTCTTTTTTTTTTTATAACCAGCCAAGGTAAAACTAGCAGCTGCAGCATGATACTGTCAGGATGGGAAGTTCTATGTATTTTGGGCTCTTCCAATCCTAAAAATGCCAGCCCGCAGCCACCCCAGAAGGGGACCGTCACATTAGAGGATCTGCTTCTGATGGTTACCTTGCTCTTCCCAGCACCTCTAGGGCATTAGGTACTAGGGTAATAGTAACAGAAGGTTAGTGTCAACCTTGGGGGTGACAAAAACAAAACCCTGCTGATACCAAGCCCCAGCAGTAGTAATGAAGAGGCATCTGCCACACACCTCCATTATTAACACTGGTACAAAAAAAAGACAAAAAAAATCCCAAAATGTATTTAAATAAACACTCCCCGACATCAGCCCTTGTTGACCAGTTTATATAAAAAAAATGGATCTAAAGCTGATCCGACGTAGTCCAACGAATCCAACGAAACCTGTAAAAATTAAAACTACCACTACAAACATGACAGCATAGAACTTCATCAGCTGCACCACCTGAAGATCATGACTGAGGCTGGTCTGCAGAGGGTGCAGGTGATGGAGTTCAGACCGCACAATGTGATCTGAGGAGAGTGAAGCTCACTGCTGCAGCACAATCCCTGAGGGGACCCCCGCTCTCCTGGGACTATGCCCATGAGCTGTGGCCTTTAGCACCTCTCCTGTCCACCTTTTAGAATTTTGTTATGCCGCCTAGCACCAACACAATATACAACCCCCACCTATCTGGGTAATAGGTTAAAGGTGGAGGTGGAAGTTGTATATTGCGTAGGCACAAGGTTGCACTAAACAATTGTGTGTGTGAAGGAGGTGGGAGAGGGAGTAGTTCCCCCTGGGATTATGCCGGAGCTGCGGCTTATAGTCCCTCTCCTATCCTCCACACCCTAGCGCCAACACAATATACAACTGCCACCTATCCCCATAATCTGAACCCACCCCTACCTATTACCCACAAGCTTCCCAAAACCCCCGTAACCCAACCCACCTCCACCTGTTAATCCACAAGCCACTCCACTACATAAACCAACCAACTCCCATCTGTTACCACACAGACCCCGCACAACCCACATGTCACCTTAGAAAACCCCAACCCCCCTTCCTAACACCTCCCTACATTCTCTCTACTCATTACCCACCCCCTGGGCACCTAGGGGCCAAGTCAGCAACACCTAGAGAAGGACAAGAAGAAGGTTCCAGAGGATGCTAGATATTAGAAGTGCATGGCACACCATTTACATCGCTTAAAAGGGTGGTCTGATAAAGACCATTTCTCTTCCTTTGTTGTGTCATTTCAGAGTTAGTGCAGTTCTTATCTCCTACTTGTGTACTCAAGCTTTTCTAGCTAGCCGGGATGGTGACCTGCTGTGTCTTATCAGCAGCACAGGAGCTTGTTAGTCTCTGATCTTATCTTTCTACTGAGGAAAAAGTTTAAAGGGGTTTTACCACAAAATAAAATTGACGTGGGAAGCTTGCAAACTAAATAATAAACATTTTCACCATTCATCATTATTAAAAATTCTCCACCATTTTTATTTTAGCTGCTCCCTTAGTGTTCCATGGTGTACAGTTTGTCTCAAGGGGATACGACCAGTGATGAGAGGTCCTGAGTCCTGGTTGCACATGCCCAGACATCACCTCTTCTCTCAAGCAGCTACTGTCAGTCTCTTCCCTGCTTAGTAATCACATACACTCACTGCTGGGCGAGTGTTGAACCCTAAGAGCAGTCATTCTGCTCCTGACCATTGTACTCTTTAGTAATTAGTCTAACAGTGCAAATAAATAAACAGAAAAAAAGAAACCTGCATTGAAATAAAAAACAAAACATATGTTCGGCTCCTGCAGTGATTTGAGCCTAGGACCTAGCCTTTGTTGGAAGGCAGAAGTGCTAACCACTCAACTACATTGTAGCTACTCCCAGTTCTTTACGTAAAGAGACCTTTATTTGACTAGAGTGAGCACACTGTGGGAAAAGGCATGGTGATGTCAGCCTGCTGGGTCACATGATATTCAGTTTAAACAAATCACACCCCTTTTGAAAGTTGAAGCTGGATAAAGCAGGTATGAAATGACGTTGTAGCAAAACTCTTATACCTTAGAGTTACTGACCTGGGAGCAACCTGGTACCATCCTGTCAGGTCTGCAGAACACATTTATGTGTACGTACATTAGAGATAACAGTCACTAAGCAGCTAATAGTGTGTCTTGTAGCACTTGTGTCTTACAACATAAGTAATGACCCTGCTAGGGTCCCAAAAAACATCCAGGGCCTGGGCCTTTTGGGTCACATTTTACTTAATAGGGCTGGGTTCACACAGCATTTATCAAGGCACATTGTAAAATATCACATGTATTTTTTTTTCACTATTTTTACGCTTTTTCTGTATAAATACTGTACATCTCCTCAGCTGTACACTGTATAATGAAAATCAGCACCAACATGTGCCTCTTCAAAACCACTCATATACAGTTGAAACCAGAAGTTTCCATACACTATATAAAAAGCCCCATCTGCAGGTTTTTCTCACTATCTGACATGAAATCAGAATAAACCTTCCCCGTTTTAGGTCAATTAGGAACCAAAATTATATATAATATGCCAAATAACAGAATAATTAGAGGGAATTTTTAAGGCAATTTTATTAATTTCTGAAAAGTAAAAACTTTAAATACATTTAATAAGTATTTGGTAGTATTTGACTTGGGTCAAACATTTTGGATATCCTTCCACAAGCTTCTCACAATAGTTGGTACGAATTTTTGCCCATTCCTCCTGCCAGAACTGGTGAGCCATGTTTGGAGGTCGCCTTGCTTGCACCTGCCTTTTCAGCTTTGCCTATAAATTTTCAATAGGATTGAGATCAGGGCTTTGTGATGGCCACTTAAACACATTGACTTGGTTATCCTTAAGCCACTTTGTAACCAGTTTGGCAATATGCTTCGGGTCATTGTCCATTTGGAAGACCCATTTCCGCCCAAGCTTTAACTTCCTGGCTGATGTCTTGAGATGTTGCTTCTGTATTGCCACATAATCTTCTTTCCTCATGATGACACCTATTTTGTGAAGTGCACCAGTCCTTCCTGTAGCAAAACAACCCCACAACATGATGCTGCCACCCCTGTGTTTCACAGTTGGGATGGTGTTCTTAGGCTTCCAAGCTTCTCCCTTTTTCCTCCAAACATAATGATTTTCATTTTTGCCAAACAGTTCAATTTTAGTTTCGTCAGACCACAGAGCATGCCTCCAAAAATGTAGGTCTTTGTTCCTGTGTGCATTTGCAAACATTAATCTGGCTTTTATATGTTTCTTTTGGATTTATGGCTTCTTCCTGGCAGAGTGGCCTTTCAGCCCATGTTGATATAGTCCTAGTTTCACCGTGGATAATGACACAGTCTTACCAGCGTCCACCAGCATCTTCACAAGGTCTTTTGCTTTTTTTCTTAGCTTGATATGCACATGTCGGATCAAAGCATGTTCATCTCTGAGATACAGAACCCATCTCCTTCCTGAGCGGTATGATGGCTGGACATTCCCATCTTGTTTGTACTTGCATATAATTGTTTCCACAGATGAACGAGGCACGAGGTATCTGGAAATTGTACTAAAGGATGAACCAGACTTGTACAAGTCCACAATTCACTTCCTGATATCTTGGCTGATTTCTTTAGATTTTCCCATGATATTACACACAGAAGCAGTATGTTTCTGGTGTGAATTACAATACATCCACAGGTGTGTCTCTAATTAATGCAGATGTTGTCAATAAACGTATCAGAAGCTTTCAAAGACATGACATCATAATATAGGTTGTCCCAAGTTTCCTAGTGTATGGAAACTTTTGACTTTGCAGAAAGTAATAAAAATGCCTTAAAAAATTATCTCTCTCATTACTCTGGTACGAGAGAATGAGAGAGCAGTAGCTTCATTATTTAAAGGGGTTGTTTGGTTCGTAACAAAAGTTAATACTACATTGCTGGTGGCCCTGATTGGCTGAAGAAGTCATGTGTCACCCATTTACATCACCATGCAGAAGTGAACAGCTCCAAACATCCATGTACAGAAGTGGCACCTGACCACTGAAGCCAATCAGCGGCTGCAAAGGGTGAAGTCCCTACTGAGGAATAGAAGAAAGAGAAGACGAAGAGCCCAGGCCCGAACAGCTTCACTAGTAAATTTTACAAGGTTTTCCAGGATTCCCTTTCCCCCCAAAATGGTGGACACATTCAATTTTATTTCCGCAGAAACATTTTTTCCGACCCAATCAACATTAGCCCACATCACGGTTGTCCCTAAACCGGGCAAGGACCCCTTGCCGGTAGTTACCGGCCGATTTCTCTACTAAACGTAGATATTAAAATATATGCTAAATTATTAGCCAACAGGCTGAACCCGCTCCTCCCGAGTTTGGTACACCCGGATCAGGTGGGCTTTGTCCCAGGCAAGGGAGGCCCATGACAATACCCTGAAGACCCTCGACATTATCCACCACGCCCGATCCCAGGGGATCCCTCTGATGGTCCTGTCCCTGGACCCTGAGAAGGCCTTCGATAGGATTTCTTGGCCCTCCCTGTTGTCCACTCTCCGGCGTCTAGGGATAGGGCCTCTTTTCTGTTCCAAGATTATGGCCCTTTATCACTACCCTTCTGCACTACTTAAGATCAATGGTTCCCTTTCAGACCCCTTTAGCATTCATAACGGCACTAGACATGGCTGCCCACTATCACCCCTTTTATACGTTTTGGTTATGGAGAACCTGTTGACCGCCATTCGCTCCAATCCAGACATTGAGGGAATCCCCGTTGGAGAGCATAAATATAAGTGTTCTGCATTTGCGGATGACCTTCTGCTTTATGTAACGGATCCTTTGACCTCTAGGCCAGCTTCGATGTCCGAATTGGAGCATTTTGGATCTTGGTCCAACTTTAAGATTAACGTTTCCAAATCAGAGGCTTTGGATATTGACGTTCCCTCTAGTGACCTTAATTACCTGAAATCCTCCTACCCATTTGTGTGGCCCTCCCACTGGCATTACCTACTTAGGAATTAAAATTCCCAGAGATTTAACAAAACTTTTTTCTTTAAATTTTGAGACGCTTCTCCAGAAGATCTCCTCGGACCTAGATAATTGGGGCGAACGGGAGTTTTCCTGGTTTGGAAGGGTGAACATTCTTAAAATGACAATTCTTCCCCAGCTACTTTACCTTATTCAAGTTATTCCCATTTATATTCCTAACTCGTTCTGGAAACGGATCCAGCGTATTTTTACCATCTTCACCTGGTCCTCTCGCCGACCAAGACTCGCCTATACTCTGTTGACAAGACATAAAAATGCTGGGGGTTTGGGTCTACCGGACTGTAAGAAATATTACATCGCGGTGGCCTACTCTCAGGTCATGGATATGGTGTGCCTGAGGGGTGGCAAATTGTGGACTCACTTGGCTAAATCGGTCTGTCCCCTGTCTTTGGCCTCGTTCTCCTGAATCTGGACTCAATCCCTAGTTGACCGTTACCCAACCACATTTACGACACATCACACCCTAGCCATGATTCTCACCTATAAATCTTTTTACAGCCTTATCAACCGCTCTGGACCATTACTTCCTGTTGTCGATAATCCTGCATACCCTCCTGGCCTGGGAGTCCCCTCTTTTCTTGGGTTCTCCAAATTAAACCCGCTGCGCCTGAACAATTTGGTGCGTGGTCCTGACATCCTCCCGTTCCGGTCCCTTCCTATAGAGATGACCTCTCATTCTCTCTCCTTCTTTCAGTATGTCCAGGTGCGCCACTTAATTCACTCAAACATACTGGTGATTTTAGGAGATCTCTCTCACCCTTTGAGCAAATGTGCCTCCTCAATACTCCTCCACGGCACATTATTTCCGTTATTTATAGAGAAATATCCTCTGCTCATTGGTCTACTCTTCCGTCCTTTTGCAAGGCATGGGAAAACGAGCTTCATAAATCTTTCTCGCAAGCTCAATGGCAACGTTGCTTCACTCTCACCCATAAAGCGGTGGTAGCCTCTAGAGCTCAGGAAACATCTTTCAAAATTCTCTCAAAATGGTATAGGGTTCCCTTCCTTGTGCATAAATGGTTTCCCTCTGTACCAGATACTTGCTGGCGCTGCGGGTTGGAGGTGGGCACTATGGTGCACATCTGGTGGGAATGTCGATCCTTGAAAAATTTCTGGGATGCAGTTTATGATATCATCCAGAAACTCACCAGCTTTTTGATTCCCAAGACTCCTGAGGCAGCTTTACGCTTTATGTTTGACTCCACAACCACTGGGTATAAAAAATCCCTACTGCGCCATTTGCTACAAGCCGCCAAGACTATCATCCCTAGGCACTGGCGATCTTCTGTATCACCTACTATTTCCGAATGGTGTGCCGAGGTTTCCCAAATCTATCATATGGAGGAACTCTTGGCCCTCTCTAGTGATCAGGTACAACAGCTCCTCAGAACATGGACCCCTTGGCTCACTTTCCTAAATTCCCCCGCGTTTCATAACTTTTTGACGTCAGGATATCTTGTGTCCCTATTCTACCTCTTATTTCTGAGTTGATAAACAATGTACGTGGGTATATATATATATATGTGTGGGGTTTTGTTATTGTTTTTTTTCTTTTCCTTTTCTCTTTCCCTCCCCCCCTGCCCTTTGCCCCTTCACCCCCTGTGTTAATACTTTACACTACCATACATGCTGTGTAATATTGGAGTGTCAACCTATTGTTGCTTTTTGGTTTTATGGTTTTATACGTCGTTTCTGCATACTTTTCTATATTTGATACTGATTGTTCTGTTTTGATCATAACAATGTATCAGGCCTTAGAGGCCTACCTTCTTGTTGTAAACATGGTACACTGTACGTTTTAAGAGACCCTCCAAGTCTCCTTCTCTGTATTTGTTTGATTTTATGTTTGACTTATTCTTTTTCAATAAAGCGTTCTTGAATTTGAAAAAAGAAGAAGAAAGAGAAGACGCAACGCTGAAAGCAGGGGCCGAGGAAGGCATTTTTTTGAGAAACAAGCCAGTCTTCGAAACGTCGCACAGGTGTGCGGGCGGCTCATGTCCTCCAGCCTATCCTCATCGCTATGCTTTGCATGAAAACGGACTACATGGTCGTTTGATAAGTACCTGCACTTTTTCTATATTGCATAGACTGTTGTCTGAATTTTAAATCGTTATATGATTAAAATACAATGGAAATTTTAAAAGTTTGGTCATTGCTAAAATGAAATTTATCTTTTGACAGTGGTGCTTCTACAGATGGGATGTGTCTCCCTGAAAACTGGGACTCCAGGAGAGGTGAGCTGGCTATACAAAAAGTTATTTGAATGAAGCTGAATTAGGGCTAACAACAAAAAAACATGGAATGCAATATTTTTTTATGTGAGTTGGAGAAAAAAAAATTAAACAAATTTGAGCAAGTAAATAATTTTAACCCCTTAAGGACCCGGTGTTTTTTTTTTTTTGGTGTGACGTTCGTTTTTCCCTCCTCGCCTTCTGAAAGCCATAACTTTTTTTCCACCTACATAGACACATAAGAGCTTTTATTTTGCGGGACAAGATGTACTTTCTAATGGTGTTATTCACTATACTATAGAATATACTGGGAAACCGCAAAAAAATTCCAAGTGGGACAAATTGTGAAAAAAAATGTATTTTCGCCATGTTTGCGGGGGTTTTGCTTTTACGGCGTTCGTTCAATCTTCAGTAAATATAATGTGTTATCTGTATTCTTCAGGTTGTTACACATCCTGCAATACCAAACATGTAGGGTTTCCGTTATGTTTTGGTACCGTAAAAAAATTCCAAACATTTTCTATTTTTGACATTTGCGCCACAACGCCATTTTGTACGACCAATAACTTTCTTGTACTAACACCTACGGACGTCAGTGAGGGGGCATTTTTTGCGGGCTGAAGTGTACTTTTTATCGCTAGCAGTTTGGAATGCATGCGACTTTTTTGATCATTTTTATTCCATTTTTTGAGTGACGTAAAATGACAAAAACACGCAATTTTGCGTTTGGAATTTTTTTTCTTTACGGTGTTCAGCGTACGGGATAAATGATGTTATATTTATATAGATCGGACTTTCGGACGCGGCGATACCAAATATGTGTAACTTTTTTATTATTTTAATGATTTTATTTGTAAAATAGGGAAAGGGGGGTGATTTGAACTTAATACTTTTTTTTTTTTGTACTTTAAAACTTTATTTATTTTTTTTACTGTAACATTGAGGCAATGCATTAGGGTGTACAAAGATGGCGGTTTCCCCACTTCCTGTATGCGGACAGAAGTGGGGCAAACCGGCCAGGGTAAGTGACGGGAGCCTTCCAAAGGCTCCCCACCACAATGCCAGTTGATCGGATCGGCGCAGCATAGCTGCGCTTATGCCGATCACCGCACCGATCGGTGCGCGGCACCGATCGCCGTTAATTCAGACGCCGCGGCCATTTTTGCCGCGGCGCCTGATGGGTAAAACAGTGCCGGCGGGCGGAGCCACCCGCCGCCGCGGTTACTGCCGGGTGTTAGCGGCGATTTGCCGCTAAACACCCCGCGGCTGTGCGGGGGGGTCGCGGAGCGAGCCCCCTGCAAAGCCCCTTAGCGGCCCTGGGACGTACTCATACGCCCAAGGTCGTTAAGGGGTTAAATAGGTTGATTTTTTCAGTGTCAGATACTTTTATGATTTACACTGTTCTTTCACCTTTGATGGTTCTAGATCAGGGGTGCACAATATGCGTCCCGTAGTGCCCCTCTGTGAGGCCCCCAGCGATCAGGACACAAACAGGCTTTGTCTCTGTCCTCGTACTTCCGAAAGTAATATTCATCTTTTGACAGCTGCGTTCAACTAATGGCACTGTTATGGTGAGCACTGTATGGCTGGCTCTGTTATGACTGCACTGTTATGGTGGGCACCTTATGGTTGGCTCTGTTATGGTGGGTGCCTTATGGCTGGCACTGTTATGGTGGGCACCTTATAGCTGGCTGTTATGATGGGCACTGTATGGCTGGCACTGTTATGGTGAGCATTGTATGGCCGGCTCCGTTATGGTGGTCATTGTATGGCCAATACTGTTATGGTGAGCAATGTATGGCTAGCACTGCTATGGTAGGCACTATATGGCTGGCACTGTAATCGTGGGCACTATATAGCTGGCAATGTTATGGTGGGCGCTATATGGCTGGCACTGTTATGGTGAGCACTATGTGGCTGGCACTGTCATGGTGAGCACCTTATGGCTGGCAGTGTTATGGTGGGCACTATATAGCTGGCACTGGCATGGTGGGCACTGTTGTGGCTGGCTCTATTATGTTGGGCACTTTATAGCTGGCACTGCATGGCTAGCCCTATAGGACTGTATAGGAGGACTGTGTAGGAGCCTTTATTCCTGACACAATCATGGCAGATCCACAACATCTACCATATAAATGTCTGTTCGGTTCCAGACTCCAGAGAGGAGAAGATGAAGTGGAGGAGGCCATATATGTGCGCTGTTCTCTCTAATTATATTCATTAAGCAGCCACTTCTGTATCCCCAAAAACTATAATGAAAATAGGCCCCTCATATCCTCTTTCTGGAGCCACGAGCAGGACCTCCCCATCCTGATCTATGGCAGCTCCTAAAGTGGAACCAAGACCTCTCAGCAATTTTTGGTATTTACAATTGAAGAGCCGTAAAGGTCTCAGGTGGAGAATACCCCTATTACATTTACCCCCTGAGGAGGTACAAGATGACAATGTGGGAATTGGACCAGAAAATGTTGTTCTAAATTGAACAATTATAAATTTACATACAGTTTAGAGAGACGACAATTTCCAAATTCTATATATAGTCAATGACCCGGAGGGCAACTGATAGGGGACGAGTTTGGCCGGTAATCGGGAGGTAGAGGGTTATATGGACTTGGATTATGGGGTCCATTTAGATCTAGATCTTTGCTTTGGGTCCCCTCTTTGCCATGTACACCACTTTACAACGAATCCTATGAACTTTGTGCACTACTCTATATCCAATGGCTAACATCTCTACTGTGCTTTCTCTCATTTAGTATACAATAATGGCTGCTTGGCTGCAGAATGCACCGTATTATGTGCAAGGAGAAATTCAGTAACCAGTAAAACGAGGATTATATCTGCTGATTATCAGGTTGGCAGAGATTCTTACAAATGGGATTAAGGAGATTAGAGGTATTTAGGTGACGTACAGCTCTTGTAGGTTTAATCATCTGAAACTTTCAGCCTCCTTCTCCTTCGGTGGGAAGCGGGCCACCAGAGATAGTTGTAGCTCCTTTTAACATTTGAGAATTGTGCTATTACTAGCCCAGAGGTCCCATACACCGGGCACTTTTTCCTTCCAACTTTAGGGTAGGATGGTCAGTATGAAAGAACCCAACTCCCTGCAGCCACTTCTGGACTGACCGGCAACTTCAAAGTCGATTTGTTCAATCAAAGAACCATTGAAATTTCAAGCGCAGCCCAGATCTTCAGGTGGTCAACATGGTGATTATGAAAATGAAATTTAATTTGAAGAAACGCGTCAAATTGGCTCAAGGGCTATGGCTGTTGAATTGGTGCAGTGTTTTAGCCGGCATTGCCCTATTTACCATGGGATTGTACCTCAAAATTGAGCTGAGGAAGAGAAGCGAGGTGATGGATAATGCGGAGAGTCATTTTGTGCCCAATTCCCTCATCCTCATAGGGGTACTGGCCTGTTCTCTCAATGCATTTGCTGGTAAAATTTGTTACGATTCTCTTGATCCTGCAAAATTAGCAAAATGGAGGCCGGTTCTGAAACCGTACCTGATCGTCTGTCTGCTCTTCAACGTCTTCATTTTCCTCATCGCTGTGATGTGCTTGGTGACCAGGGGGCCTTTAGAGAGCACCCTGGCGCAAGGGCTGAAGAACGGGATGCGTTACTATAAGGATACAGACACCCCAGGGAGATGCTTCATGAAGAAGACCTTAGATCTGCTCCAGATTGAGTTCAAATGTTGCGGGAACAATGGATACAGAGATTGGTTCGAGATCCATTGGGTCAGCAACCGCTACCTGGACTTCAGCTCCAAGGAGGTCAAAGAGTAAGTAGAAACAAGCCACAAACACCATGTGATATCCTCATGACTTGTGCCAAACGACTACTCAGCTCAGCCAGGAACCTCTCTTATAGGAATATTGTTCTGTATCTAGTAAAATGAGACTCTACTGTTCTGCAGACTATGACACACTGCAATTATTACTGTGACCCAATATTCTCAGATCAGTATTGTCAGGGCATCTATGTGATCTGTAACTCTTCAGCAATGCTTTGTTTGTGAGATGTCATTGTGCAGTCCTATGTAAAAATACAGACAACACATTGTGGTATCACAAAATGTGATATACAGTAATTGCATTTTAATGTATATGCTATGTCCGCAATAACCCGCCCATGTAAGTTTGGTTCAGTGCAGCTATAAGGGGAAGGGGTGGGTTTCGCAGCCGAAATTAGGATGGTAAAATGTGGCAATATCACCGCTGAGTGGATACATAGGATACTTATGTCTTTTATCAGATTTTGTTAGATGTCCTTACTTGCTACCAAGGTGCAATATGACATGTAATATATATATTATATAAAATATATATATATATATATATATATATATATATTCAACTTAGGTATATATATATATATATGTGTGTGTGTGTTATATATATATTATATATTATGTGTGTATATATATATATGTATATGTGTGTGTATATGTGTATGTATATATATATATATATATGTATATATATGTATATATATGTATATTTTATATATTATTTATATATATATATATATACACGCACACATTTATATAGATATACCTTAAGTTTGATAGATAGATAGATAGATAGATAGATAGATAGAGAGGCCTAACTTGAAGCTCCTTACCCCAATGCAAAAACAGTATTAAGGCGTAACCAACAATATGGTATCTTCTTGTATAGAGGGCTTTTGACCCCTCAGACATCGGGCCCTGGGGTGACTGCTACCTCTGCACTTCCTGTAGCTACATTCTTTGTATATAGTCATGTATATGTACAACAGGGATCCCCAACTCCAGTCCTCAAGGGCCACCAACAGGTCATGTTTTCTGGCTTTCCTTCGCATTGCACAGGTGATACAATAATGGTCAGTGCTTTCTGTGGGAGATCCTGAAAACATGACCTGTTGGTGGGTCTTGAGGACTGGAGTTGGGGAGCCCTGATGTACAATATGTGTATTGAAGGCAGGCTCCCTATACTATAGATGTAGACTAAAGTCTTTGATTGGATTATCTCCTCCAGTCTCGGGCTAAATCTGGCCATAGACACAAAGACAATGACCAGATAAATACCTGAAAAATGCTTCACAACCATCAACCTGAGCATAGTACAATCATTCCAGTTTTCATAAATTGGCAATGTTCAGGTAGTAGTAAGATGATACAATATTAGCAATAATGACTGATCTAACATAAGGCCGAATTGCTTTAACCTTTCTTAGGCTTTGTCTACACAACAGGTTTTTCATCAGATTTACGGCAGATTCAGTATTTTGAATCCGCCGAAAATCCGACCGTATCCAGAGCTATGTAGAAAATCTGTGCTGAAGAAAATCTACTGAAGCCGCTGTCCGTTCGGCGGAGAATAGAACATGTTCTATCTTCTGGCAGATTCCCGTCGGATTCCCGTACAGGCCATGTACTGGGCCGGTGGGATTCCGAAATCCGACAGCGTTTTTTTGTGCAAACACTGTGCAAAAAGACGGCGGTGCGGCATTGAATTAAAATACTGTTGGATTTTCAACACTATTTTAACTTTACTGTGGAGACAAAGCCTTATAGTTTGAGTTGGTCTTTCCTCATTTCCTCACTTAGGTCCCATTCCCGTCACATTTTCAGCCTCCATCAGGAAACCTTGAAAAAGTTATTTCAGTGTATACCACATCAGGGCCGAAGCGGAGCCATAGGAGTCTGTACAACAAATGTTATCTCTGCTGGACTATGTTTGTTCTATTTCCCGATTTTATACACTTTGGGCCACATGTATGAACCTGTTTAGATCTAAAACTCACTTTTTTGCCCATAGGCTACTATGGGCAAAAGAGTGAGTTTTAGACCTAAACAGTTTCATACATGTGGCCCTTTATGTGCTGGACACAAAAACCTGGTAGACCACGTTGTCATGTCCAGTACATAAAGTGAATACGATCTAGAAATAGAACAAACATAGTCCAAAAGATACTATTTGCAACACAAACCCCTATGGCTCCACCTAACCAAGGTATATCTTGCAATAAGATTTTCAAGGTGTCCCGATGATTACCACTAGCGGAGGCCAAAAATGTGATGGGAATGTGGCCTTATAAGTTTCAAGACTTTGGAAGCAGTGTTGAACTGGGGTGCCTATGGCCTACAGGTGGAGTTGATTCTGGGGGCCCACCAGCTGACTAGTTATGGGCCCATCGGTGGAGTTTATATTAGGGGCCCACCCTACAGCTACTGTAGATGACTGTAGTTGCCTCCAACACTCTGCCTCTTGCTTTTGCCTCTCTTTCTCTGCCTTTTTGCCTCTTTTGAGGATGTATATGTAGTTAAAAAACAACTTCAGGTCGACCATGTTCCTCTATTCCCCTGTGGGCCAGTCCGAGCCTGCTCGGAGGGATTTTTGGACAGAAGTAAGTACAACATACATAAGTGTAAGTAAGTGGAACATACAGTCGTCCAGCTCCAAGTACTACAACATATCAAGGGGACCTAACATGAAAATAAAACTAGTGTTGCCTATATTCCAGGGGCAGAAATGCCCATTGGTGCAACCTGTGTGGGGCTTCCGTCTGTACCATGAAGAGTATATTAACACATGGCAGATTAGTGACAGAAGTATCTGCAACTGTCCTATTACTCTAAATGGAGTTTGCAGAAATCCATGTGCCTGCTGCTGAATCAACCCAATAAAGATGTATGGAACTTAAATTTCTTTCTGAAATACACTTTGGGCGACATGTATGAAAACTGTCTAGGTGTAAGACTTTCTTTGTTGCCTATAGCAACCAATCAGAGCCCATAGCAACCAATCAGAGCTCTCCTTTCATTTCATATAGTGCTCTGAAAAAAATGAAAGGGGCGCTCTGATTGGTTGTTATGGGCAACAAGAAAAGTCTTAGGCTAAGTTCACACGGCTTAAACTGGGGCGCATTTCGCTGCGTATTTCGCACCGTACTGCGCTCAAATACGAGCGAAATGTGCCCCAGTCATTACGGTAATCCGCAGTTCTCATAAAGAACTGGATTCCGTCTCCTCTCCCCGGGCGTACAATACGACGCGGGGGGAGATAAGTGACATGTCAATTACTAGCGGTGAATACACGCTGCTAGTAATGAATGTCTATGGGGTCGGCGGTCTGCCGGCCCCCCGGCCCTGTGGGAGTACGCACCGGTCAGCGCGAGCTACCGAAGTCCCGGCGTAATTGCGGGGCATACTGTACACCCTGCAATTATGCCATCTGAACTTAGCCTTAGACCAAGACAGTTTTCATACATGTCCCGCCTTGAGTGAGTATAGGCTAAGGTGTGGTTTATATGGAAGAGATTTCCCATTACTCCTCATCATTGGGGATGCACCCTATGATACGATTGAGGGGACTGTGTTATTGGAAGAACGCAAAGGGAATATCCAAGGTCCTTTCATATCTGGTGACCTCAATCATCGATCAGTAAGGATAACATGATATTACAGAGGGAATTAGGAAGCTGGAGATGGAGAAAAGGCAAATGAAGTTTAATGTGAATAAATGTAAGGTCATGCAACCAAAAGGTGCAATTATGTAAAAAATAAAAGTATGATACTGAGAAACTCTGCAGCTGAAAAAGACTTGGACAGTAGTCTTAAATGTAGTGATCAATGCCAGGCAGCTGCTGCCAAGGCAAATAAAATCATGGATTGCGTTTCAAAAAGACATAGCTGCTCATGAGAGGAACATAGGGCGACATCTATGAATTCCCATGCACCATTTTTGTAGCTTGGCGCCTACACACCAGTTCTAAATAGATATAGAGGAGTTCATAATTTGACAATATGAATGAAAGTGTTATACGCCAAACTTTTTTTGGCTCATAGTCAAAATTGACACATAGAGTGTTATGCACCAAACTTTGGCTCATTAAAATGTGTTGTCAGGCGCACATTGCGACAAGTTTGGCCGTACGCCTGTTCCTACATCTATAGAAGCGAAAATATACAGCAAAAAAATGCCAAAGGCGAATTCATAGATCTCGCCTATAGTTTTTATTCTATACAAATCACTGGTGCGGCCACACATGGAATATTGTGTACAGTTTTGGGCACCAGTGTATAAAAATACATAGGTGAGCTAGAGAGGGTGCAGAGGAGGGTGATAAAGGAATGGGTGAATTTCAATTCCAAGACTTGGACAGGATACGGCTTAGGAACAATTCAATTACCATGTACAAATATGTGAAAGGACAGCACACAGATCTGTCATGTGATCTTTTAACACCTCAGCCTGTAGCAATGACAAGGGGGCATCCTGTACGTCTAGAGGAAAGAAGGTTTCATCATCGTCACAGAGGATTTGTCACGGACGCCCCTGCGACCACTGCCCCGGGTCGCAGGCGCGTCCGTGCTCCTACACCGAGCGGAGCCCCGTCCCGCACGTCGGGTTCGGGGGGCCCCCTCACTCCCCCGTCCCCGCCGGCGTCCACTTACCCGGCCACACTCCTGCTCAGCCTGTCACCGTCTCTCGGCGCGTGGCTCCGCACCTAGGGCGCGCGCACGCCGGAAGTTTGAAAGTTAAAGGGGCAGTGCGCCGGTAATTGGTCATTGCCGGGCACTGCTCCTATTTTAGTCCGGCCTCTTCCTGGCGGCCTTCGCCGGATCCTTGGTGTTTTCCGTTGGAGAAAGCCTTTCGTATTGTCTAGTCTGCCTATCCGTGTACCGAACTCGAGCCTACGTTTCCCAAACCACGAACTTCCCGCCAGCCTGGACCTTCTGCTGTCTACGTTATGAACCAGAGCCGCTGTCTGACCTCTGCTGTCCAGACTACGAGCCTGCCTGCCGATTCCGTACCTCGCCTACCCTTGGCCGCCACCGCAGGCAGGGCCCGCCCAGTGTAAGTGACTGGTAGGCTCTGGTGAATACCGGGACCTACTTAGATTCCACTCCCTGGTGTGGGCTTACGCCATCGCCTGCGGTGGTCCAGTGGATCCACCTCCAGACCGTTACAGGATTCTTTACTGTTAGAGCGGTGAGACTATGGAACTCGCTGCCACAAGAGGTTTTGATGGGGGAGTCATTGACCAAGTTCAAGAAGGGCTAAGATGACTTTCTTGAAAACTATAATATTACAGGTTATGGGAACTAGATTCTTGAAATAGGACGCTGTCCAGGGATTATTCTGATTGGCAGATTTGGAGTTGAGAAGACATATTCCCTCTTGCATGGGGTAATTGGCATCTGCCTCTTGGGGGGTTTTGCCTTCCTTTGGATCAACATAGTAGGGTTATAGATTGGAGTCTAGGGGCCTGTGTCTTTTTCCAATCTTATCTACTATGTTACTACCTCTGTGTCCAGATTGAGGGATGCAAGGTCCATGAGGGTTGTGGGGATATAAACCTGTCTGAACCCTCTAGAATCGGTATTAATTCAAGAATAAATGCTCTTTCTGGGGCTTCTTTCCTCTCCTTGTGGCCAATTCCCCCTCTCACCTATAATCCCTACTAGAGACCAGAAGCCATAGTCACATATGAAATGTATCGGGTGGAAATAATGGGGGTGCAGCTCCAGCTATTCCATATCATGATCCACTCAGGACATATCATTAATAAGATCTAAAGGCTTATTACTAAAGCATCCAAAGAATGATATACTAGCATCAAACAAATAGGACGTGGTCTGCTAGATTGGGCTACATTGGGTGTTCACCCAGTGTCTTTTGGGACGTATTTCTGCGCATACTGTGGATGAAATTTTGCCAAAATACGCCCCAAACAATGTTCAT
Source organism: Phyllomedusa bahiana (assembly GCA_025379985.1). Taxonomy (NCBI): domain Eukaryota; kingdom Metazoa; phylum Chordata; class Amphibia; order Anura; family Hylidae; genus Phyllomedusa; species Phyllomedusa bahiana. The sequence goes on along the minus strand of JAODAL010000541.1, from coordinate 259,895 downwards.
ACATTTAAAATTTTTAAAAGAAAAAATTGAAGTGCCTCCAGCCGCATTTTCGCTTGTAATTTAGCATGCGTCTGAAAAGAATTGACAATTCTTTCAGGTGTATATGCGCCATAACACAGTGAAAACCGTATGAGGCAGTTGTCTGCCTCGGCCAATTGCGTAGCGTAATTTCAACAGCACAACCAACATGTATAGCAGTGCGTACCTGTGAGCGCCGCTGTACGCTGTGTGAACCCGGCCATACAATTAATGTTTTGATTACTGTTCTCTTGACTATGTTGTTTTTCTGTTGAAGTAGTATACTATATAATATTAACCATTGCACTTTATATTATTTATAGTTGAAATTATAAATATACACACTTAGGGTATGTTCACACGGTTAAATGCAGGGCGTACAGTACGCCCCACAATTATGGCGGGTGTTCGGGAGCTCGCTCCGACCGCCGCGTACTCCCGCGATGCGGGGGGGCCGGCAGCTCGCTGGCCCCTATAACTTATTACTCACAGGGGGCTAAGCCCGTAAATAAATGACATGCATTTTTCCCCCGGGGTGTATTGTACACCCGGAAAGAGGGGATTACCTTTAATGGATGGTGGCATTTGCCGTTTTTGAGGCAATACGCCCTAAAAGGGGCAAAATGCCCCCCAAAACCCCTTAAAGCCTTTTTTGCTTCAAAATTCGATTGCTTATTTTTTTACCCTTGTGTATAACGTTTTTGCTTTAATTTTGTTAATGTTTATTAGAATTCAGTGTATTCTTTTAATAGAGGTTGTCATCCATTGGATATTAGTCTGTCATTATTGTCCCTCCTGTTCAGACCAGCATTTGCTCCCCCCAAAGAACTGTGTGTTGAAACTTTTAATTATGTTTTCTTATATGAAATAATACAATTAATTGTGCTTTGTTTAGACAAAGATTGGTAATGTTATTACTAAATCATCCCATAAGAACTGGACCCTAGTGGTAAGGAATTGGCTTCAACGTCATCTCCACTGGTGGACCCTAAGAATCAACCCCATGGGGGACCCAAGATAAACTCCACGGTGGACCCCAAGAATTAACTCCACTGGTGGACCCCAAAAAATTTAATCCAGGGTGGACCCCAAGAATCAATCCACGGGGCCCCAAGAAAAAACTCCATGGTGGCCCCCCAAGAATTAATCCATGGGGGCAGATACTGACTTTTGGATACATTCCATTCTAGGCGGAAAATGGGGCCATTAAATTTGGGGCTTTTAAGATGAGGGGGAACAGTAACCTGATACGTAAGGGGGTTAATACATTTCTCCACATTATCTCAGTGTGCAGTCACTGCAGAGTGTGTGTATGTTCTGATGGATTAACCTGCAGCTCCCAGTCCTTAAACATGGATAATAGCGAGCTAATAAGCAGCTCTGAGCTATTTATAACATGGAAGCATGTCTTCTGTTACTTCCCTTTTTTCAATTGGGCCCAAGGATCCCCGGGGGAAACAGATTTGGTTTGATTCTTGGGGCGACCATGGAGTGATTCTTTGACCCCCCAGGGAGTTAATTCTTTACCCTGGGGTTTTTTGGGGGCCCAAAAGTATTTGCTTTTGGGTCCCAAAACCAGTGGAGTTGCTTCTTGGGGCCCCCAAATGGATTAATTCTTGGGGGCCACCCGGGGTTTCCTTTTGGGGGCCCCCTGGGTTTTTTTTGGGGCCCCCCATGGGGGTTTTTTTGGGCCCCCCCCCGGATTTTTTTTTGGGGGACCAGGGGTTTATTTTGGGGGCCATCAGTGGGGGTGATTCTTTGGGGCCCACATGGAGTATTCTTGGGGGCCCCCCCAGTGAGTTGTTCTGGGGCCCAAACCAGTGAGTTGTTCTGGGGCCCACCCGGGGTTTTTTCTGGGGCCCAATGGAGTTGATTTGGGGCCCCCCCGAGTTATTTTTGGGGCCACCGGGGAGTTGATTCTTGGGCCACAGGGAGTTGTTCTTGGGGCCCACCCTGGAGTTTATTCTTTGGGGTCCACCCGTGGGTGTTTTTTTGGGGGCCCCGTGGAGTATTCTTTGGGCCCCCCAGGGGCTAATTTTTGGGGGGCCCCCCAGTGGGGTTGCTTCTTGGGGCCACCCGTTGAGTTGATTCTGGGGGCCCCCCCAGGGGGTTATTCTGGGCCCACATGGGGGGTTTATTCGGGGCCCCCAGGATTGTTTTGGGACCCACCAGTGGAGTTGATTCGGGGCCCACCAGGGTTTTATTCTGGGCCCCCCAGTGGAGGGTTCTTGAGGAAACCCCCCATATTTACATAACTCACTATGCCCATGCCTCTTTAGTATGCCTCATTTTCTGCCGCTCTTCTTTTTGCCCTTTCCCCCAAATAAAACCCCCGCTCGTGTCCCAATTGTCAGGGGCCCCCAGGGCCCCCCGAACTGAAAATAGTGAGTTAGGGTAGGTGAATTTTACATATTTTTTATAATAAAATGGGTTTTTTTGGGTTTTAAATTTTCTTAAAATTATGCCCGGGTTTTAAATTTTTTTGTCATATTCAAAGGGATTATACTGGACAAGAAAAACATGGCTGCTTTTTTTTTCTTCCAAAAACAGCGCCACCCAATTGAAGTTTAACAAGGGATTGTGCTCCACCCCCTTTTATTTAGGGTTTTTTTTTGCAAAATAGACACAACCTGTAGACACGTGGCGTTGTTTTTGAAAGAAAGTAGCCAAGGTTTTGTAAGGGGATGTTCACACGGCCTTTTCCAATATGTTTTTCGATCCAAAAAACGTATTGGAAAACGCTGCGTAAAACGTATCTAAAGACGTACCCAAAGTGTGCTGCGTGTTTGGATACGTTTTCTGTGCAGCAGAAACGCACCCTGTAATTTTAAATAGGGTGCCTGTTACGTAAAACCGATCAACATGTCAAATCTTTGATCGGATCCATTTTACGCATCAAAAGACGCATGTAAAGCACATATTGTCTGAACGCTGATGCATGTTTTACATTGCTTTCAATGTAAAATCACGCTGAACATTGTTGAATACATTTTGGGGTCCATTTTTTGTACGTAAAACATAACTGAAAACGTATTCTAAAACACCATGTGAACATCCCCTAATTCTAAATCCCCTTTAACTGGCATAGGGAAAGAAACGCTCTGGCCCTCGTGGGATTCTCAAGGTAACGACAGGCATGTGTTCATACAAACAGAGACAGTCAATAAGGTCAGAAGTTTATTGGTTGCATCTGTTTGTGTGCATTCACACAGTAAGGTTGCATCTTGGTAAAAACTGCATCAAATCCGCACCTGGAAAAACCACATGCGGTTTTATGACAATTTGCTATGTAGTTTTTACAGGTGAAACATTTATTTTTACATATTTTACCTGTAAAAACTGCAAAGCCAATTACTGCATCACAAAACTGCAACAATCAGGTGTGGTTTTGATGTGCTTTTTACTGCAATAGAACTGCACTGTGTAAATGCAGCCTTTGTGTTACTTTGATCAACTGTGTGTTGTTAGCTACCCTCACATACATAGCTGAGTCATATTATTATGACTACTTCCTACTTTCAATGTTGGCAGCACGAAGTTCATGAAGGAAGTCACTTGTCGTGAGCTGGCTTGGTGGGTATATAAGGTGTGCGATAGGTAGTCTGACACATACAATTTGGGGCAATTGATAAGAGTTGCAAAAAGGGATGATTATTGAATTTTAGACAAGAGTGGCGGTATTTATCAAACTGCGCAGTTTGTGGACTGTGCATGTGCTGCTGTGGTTAGTATCAATGACACATGGTGCACTGCGGTTTCCAACTCAACTACTCGCAATGGTGCCATTTGTCCATTCACAATACTGTATAATTTGAGTGGTCAGATTGCACCAACTGCAAAGCACCATGGGCCACATGTGTGAAAACTTTCTAGGTCTAAAACTCACTTTGTTGTCCATAGAAATCAATCACAGCGCCCATTTCATTTTTCCAGAGCACTATATAGAATGAAAGGTTGCTATGATTGGTTGCTATGAGCTCTGATTGGTTGCTATGGGCTCTGATTGGTTGCGATGGGCAACTAAGTGAATTTTAGACCTAGACATTTTTCATACATGTGGCCTCATGTGTCATTGATGTGAGAGGTGAACGTTGGCTATGAAGGTGCGCAACAACAGACAGAAATGCTACAGTGGAGCAGCTCACCACCAAAATAAAGTGGCTAGGAGACGTGTGTCCAACACAACAGTTCAATGAACCCTACTGCGTATCGGACCCCGGAGCAGCCAGATGTCACTGCACCTCTGCTAACCAAGTTGCATTGGCAGAAAAGGCTTCCACTTTTACAGCAATACCAAAATGTGACCTGTACTGATTAGCAAAGGGTTGCTTTCTCCAATGAGTCACACGTTCTGTTTCCTCAAACGGATGGACGTTGGCGTGTTAGGTAGGAAACTTCAGAGAACAAATAGCTTGCAACCATTGCTGGAAGAATACAAGCTGGTGGTGGCAGTGCTATAGTCTGGGGAATGTTTTCAGGGCAATTCCTTGTCCATTTATCCATATAAAAGACACTGTCAACCGATTTGAATATAAATCCATACTTGCAGATTATCATTACAAGGGGAGATGGGCTCTTCCAGCAACACAATGCGACGTCACAAAGCTAAATATGTCTAACATTGGTTAGAAGAACATGACCAAATACTACTCTGGTATGCTAATTCCCCAGACTTGAACCCAATAGAGTATCTGTGGGAGCACCTTGATGGTGGTGTTGGTGTTATATGGTTCTCCAGCAGCTGTGGGATGCAATCGGCTCCAGATACCCGTGACCACCTACCAGAACCTTTTTCAGTCACTCAGCCCATCTAGCTGCTGTCCATGCCACACATGGTGGTTACTCTGGATAATAGCTGCTGGCTGTAATAGCGTGACTCATCTACAAGGGGCAGCAAATGTGAGTTCCCCATGTGTTTTTATTGGTAAAATCTGGCTTAGTTTTTTTCCTGTTCACATTCGGTGATATGTAGTTTGCATTTTTTGTATATAAAGGGTACATTTCCAGTGATAGGGTTTGGTGTTCAGGCAAACGATGCTGTTAGGGTTAGTGATAGAAAATGCAACAAATTGTCACCTGTTGACTCTTTGTGAATTGTGGATCAATGGGTTAAACATCATTTTTGCTATAACATATATTCTTAGGGTTTCCATTCTAATGATCTATTAAAGCCTTAGTGTTTAGTTGTAAAATAAGTGAACACTTTACCTAAACTCTTCTACTACATTCCAAAGCTTTCAGTAACAGCATTGAGAAGTAAGACCTAATGAGAGCAGACAAAGAAACAGCAAGAAGAGAGCAGGGACTGTGCATTTCTACGAAGTTGCGGTGACTCTGACAAAACAATAGTTACACAGCTGAGACAATGGCAGCTGTAGCTTCCTAGATCGGGGCCAGAGATCAGGAGAATAAGAAGGGTCCCAGCCAGAAAAAGACTTGATTTTTGAGTTTAAAACTTTACTTTGTTTTCAGAGATTGGCGTAAATGACGTAATTCACATATTAACAGCAAAATATGTCCTATTTTATTACGAAAATACCTGTTTTATCAGCCGTTTGGGTCACATAGGAAAAGTTCTATTGTTGCCAAACAATCGTTAACTAAGGGGCCGTTTACACGGCAAGTGACAAATACTGGTTGGTTATGCGACCAGTATTTGCACTGTTTTGCGGCCGTGCCCACTGCCGCAGGGGGGGCGGCTTTTCTCCGCAATGAGTAGAGAAAAGCACTCCCCCTTCACATTGAGATGCACATATTTTGTCTGGAAACTGGACGGAACAATGTGCATACACAATGTTTTGCGAGCGGCAAAACCTCCGGGCGGAAAAACCGTGCAGTGGGGACTGCTGCACGGGTTTTCCATAGCGCCCCATTCTCCCCATTTTCGGCCGGTTTTTCAGGCGATCTGCAAAACTGCAAACCGGCTGAAAAAACGTCCGAAAACCCGTGCAGTGGGGACATGGCCTTAGGGTACCTCCACATGGCAGGGTTTTCAGTCGGTTTGTCAGACAATTTTCGTATTTGAAAAAACAAAAGCATCTGAAAACCGACTGTCAACCATCCCAATAGACTTTACTAGAAAATTTGCCCACTAGTCTACACTGCATGGTTTTTCTACTAGGCGGATTTTCATAACACCCACTTTCTGAAAATCTCGGAAAATGCATATTCTTCCGCCTGGTGTTTGGGCAGAATGTGCACTATTCAATGGTTAGGGGGAGGCCGAATCTGCAAACCAAAGAACCATCCACCAAAATCATGCAAAAGACGATAAAATACTGGTCAGATTCTTAAACAGAATCTGACCGGCATTTTACACTTGCCATGTGGCCGTGCCCTAAGGTTCCCTTCATAAAAGATATTCAAATTATAGATAAGCACACAATTTTCACCTACAAATGGAATCATGGCAAGTAACTATAATAAAAGAGTAATAGGTAAATGTCTAGGGTGCAACAATTCAATTCATTACGACCAAGTTTCGATACTGAATTTGAAGGAACTAGTGGAAAACTTTGTGGGGAAGAAGGCAAAAAAAATGAAATTTTGAATTTATTATTTATGTGTAACTTTTGTGTAAAATTCATAATATACTTCTGGGCGGTGGTTGTTTGGGTATGTTCATATGACATAATTGTGGGGCGCATTTCGGCACGTATTTGTGCTTCAATACGCCCAAAATGCACCCCGCAATTACGGTAATTCATAGCTCTCATAGAGAGCTATGAATTACGTCCTTCTCCCCCGGCGTACAATACGCGTATTGTACGCTGGGAGAGAGAAATTACATGCCACTTCTTCGTGGCGCTTACGTGCAGTGGATAATAGCAGTGAATGGGGCCGATAAAAATTATATAAAAACAAAGCCTTACGTGTCACGGAAAAAAAGGCAACAAAATTAGTAGAATAACCAAGTGCAAGAAAGAGTTGTAGCAATCAACACTGCGTGTACTAAAGACAATGACCCTGGTCAGGAAGAGGAATAAATGGAACTGGCTAATTTAAAAATGGACTCATTGTGGAAGGGGCTCAATAATAAGCTTGGCCTAAGGCGCAAAAACCACCTGACCACCACACCACAGGTGTTCACAGTGGGGCCTATTGTGAGTTTTGCTTCGGTCGCTATGATATCTGCATGACTTGGATTCATTTCCATTTGTGGGATACCGGTTTTATCACTGCGCCTGAGGTCCTGAACATTCTGCAACGTCTGATTCTTTCTTAGGGTATGTTCACACAGCATTTGTGAAATACAGTACGTATTTGGTTAAGTATTATGTACCCAAATACGTATTTAACAATGCTCTATTCAGTTTTCATTGATTTCAATATAAAATACGGATTGTCGTTCAGACGATACATATTTTACATACGTTATTTCATTGCGTTTCACGTATCCGTACAAAGAAGTGACGTCACTTCTTGATCCATTTTACGCATTTAAAAGCCAATAGAAACAATAGGATACGTTTTTGCAGTCCAGAAAACATATCCAAATACGAACCACAAAGTGTTGTAAAAACATATTCAACATGCTTTGTACACATACCCTAAGTTTCTTATGTTATTCTAGTTGTTTAGTATTAATGTAATAGTGGGGGGAGTGTTCCTAATCCTCGTACATGTTAAATCTAAGGGCCACATGTATGAAAACTGTCTAGGTCTAAAACTCACTTTGTTGCCCATAGCAACCAATCAGCATTCCCCTTTCATTTCATATAGTGCTCTGGAAAAATGAGAGGGACGCTCTGATTGGTTGCTGTGGGCTCTGATTGGTTGCTATGGGCTCTGATTGGTTGCTATGAGCTCTGATTGGTTGCTATGGGCTCTGATTGGTTGCTATGGGCAACAAAATGAGTTTTAGACCAAGACAGTTTTCATACATGTGGCCCTAAGTGCCAGTCTGCTACTGCGCCCATTACTACAGTCTACAGCTGGATAAGGTCAGGTAAAGCACTGACATCAAAAGAAGAGTCTCAGAGACCAGCCACAATAGATACTTTTCATTTTTTTTTTTTACAAGATTTGGTGACTATGTGACAAAACAACTTTTAGGGTCTGTTCACATGGCGTAATTTCGGCACGCATTTCGAGTCGTAGTTGTGCTCCAATACGAGCGAAATTACGGTAATCTATAGTTCTCACAGAGAACTATGGATTACGCCTCCTCTCCCCGGGCGTACAATACAATCTTATTGTACGCCCGGGGAGAAAAGTGACATGTCAATAATGTCAGTAATGACAGTCTATGGTGCCGGGGGGTTGCTGCCCCCGCATCACGGGAGTACGCGCCGATCAGTGCGACTCCCAGAAACCCGGCGCAATTACGGGGCATACTGTATGCCCCGCAATAACGCCATGTAAGCATAGCCTTACAGACCCAGACTACACCTTCTCCGTCTTTCTAAGGCTATCTCTCGACTGCACACAAAAACGCCATTTTTTTCTGCGTTTTTTCGTTTTATAATAACACCGAAAAAACTACTGTAAAGCCGTCCCATAGACTCTATAGTAAAAACGTCTTTTTTCTGCTCATTTTATTTGCTGATCGTCTTTTGAAACATATTGCAAAAAACAGCAGAGCAGGGCAGAAAATGAACTATCGGAGTCTATGTAAAGTGCCGGACGTTTTTTTGCGCTTTTTTTTTGCAGAAATACACAGCAAATCTAATTCTGTGTATTTCTGTAAAAAAAAAAAAGCGTCAAAAACGTGCAAGAAAAACGGACGTTTTTTCAGCAGTTTTTGACAGGCAGTGGACAAAAAACTCCGTTTTATGAACATTTTTTAGGATTTGGTTTTCAGGTCATTTTTTGTCCACTGCAGTGTAGACATAGCCTAATGCTCATAACTGCAAATATGACCAACCCAATCACATGGTTGTTTCATGAACCAGCCTATACTGCACAAGGTTTACTATGTGACAGGTTTATTTGTGCGTCTTCTCCATACCCAGTGTGCTTTTTTTGCCAAACCACCCATTTTCTAGCCAGGTTGCTTTCTAGATTTGACAACTCATTTTAAACAGTCTTTGTTCTAAACCCAGAAGATCTCATAATTCACCTGTAGAGTTACTATCTCTTTCTTATGCTTTACTAATGTTTACCATGGATCTGTTGGACTTAGGACTTCAGTGTGACATATTTTTTTCAAGGTTTTCTTAGGGCCCGTTTACATGGCAATGGACAAATACTGGTCGGTTTATCCGACCGGTATTTGTCCGTTTTTTGTGCAGTGCACACGGCCGCGGGAGGGTGGCTTTTCTCTGCAATTCACTTGTTCATATTCAGTCCAAAAACCGGACGGAAGAATGAACATGTACAATGTTCTTCAGGCGGTTGGCGGTTTGAAAAAACCGCCAGGCAGAAAACCCATTCAATGGGGACTGCTGCACCGGTTTTCCATAGAGGCCCATGTAAAAGTTTGCAGCCGGTTTTTAAGACGGTTTGCAAAACCGCAAATCGGTGCCGTGGGGACATGGCCTAAAGGCATTGCCCAAGATTAGAAAAACATGGCTGCTTTCTTAAAAAAAAAAAACAGCACCACCTCTGTCACAGGATAGGTCTAGTATTGCAGTTTCACCCTATTCACTTCTAAATCCTGGATAAACCATTCACTGGATAAATTAGGCCTATAGGTCAGAGCAGACGTGTGTGTGTGTGTGTGTTCTCACTGACATGTAGGTCAAATAGTATGTCTTTAATAGACAAAGGTGTAGTCCACAGTTAAGCAATTGATCTGTATTGGTGGCTATAGGGTGAGGTATCAAGTCAAGAGGCACAGGCATAACCACGAAAACAAACTAACAGACTTATGGACTAAGAAAAAGACATAAACTAGGTTGGAAGCGAGCCATGGAGAAATCCACGTTAGCAGGAGGAAAGTAATCCAAGGTAGTAGATCCAGCACATCAGTAAAAAAAAAAAAATTATTGCAAAATCCTATAAAAGCATTTCATGCAAAAAATCACATCCTGAGGCAACCAGCTTTCATGCCTTACATGTTTCAAGCCTCATGGAAGATAGGGCTCCTAAATCATGGGATTTTGCAATAAATTTAGATTTTTTACCGATGCGCTGGATCTACTAATTTGGGTTACTTTCCTCAAAGCACACACTGCAGGGTACACTGAAAAGAGAGCACATACTGCTATGACTGGCACCACCGACAGACTGATATACTGCTGGATGTTTCTGATTGGCCAAGCAGGTGGTCATATTAGGCAGATGGAATGTTTATTGCACTCATGTGTGTCAGATCAATCCTTCCAAGTGGAACACCAGTTCTTACCAAGCTGCAAAATGTGGTGGACTATCCCTACCCTGCATCTATGTGGCAGAAATCTGAGTTATCGCCTTTTTTGTGCACCAGACGATTTCTATCCTTGTAGGGTATCTGTATTCAATCAAAACTGATGTAAGCAGCTACCTACCACAATTCTTGGTATGCCCTAGAACAGGGGTCCCCAACTCCAGTCCTGAGGGCCCAGCATCAGGTCATATTTTCTGGTTTTCCTTAGCATTGCACAGGTGATATCATTATTGTCAGTGCATTCTGTGGGAGATCCTGAAAACATGACCTGTTGGTGGGGTGTGAGGACTGGAGTTGAGAAACACTGCCCTAGAGGACCCAACTCCTATGTGCATTAAATTGATTTAATTGAGCACTGTGTAATGCTTCACTTTCCCTGTGGTGGCGCTGCAGGGAAAATGAATAGTTGTCCCTGGGTTTCCGGTAGATTACACCTGGTCATTGGCAATCCCAGCACAGCTACAACCTATAATCAGTTGATGTGTAACTGTCTCACCTTCAGACTATAAGCATTTATACTCCTGCAAACCTAATTATTAAAGTGGATTTCCCATCTCAGTGGTTTTTGGCATATTAATTAGATATGCCATAAATGTTTGATAAGTTCAGGGGCCCATTTTCAAGATTGGTGTGGGTCCTAGAGGTGGGACCTGGACTTAATAGACAATTAGGGTCTTATGTATGAGTACTGTCTAGCAACCAATCAGAGCTCAGCTTTCATTTTATATAGCGCTTTAGGATGAAAGCTGAGCTCTGATTGGTTGCTATGGGCAACAAAGACAGTCTAACTTCTAGACAGTTTTCATACATATGTCCCTTAATATATATCCTAGTAATATGCCATCAGTGTCTTTATGGGTGTTCTCACCATGCTGTTTCACAGAGCTGTTTCTTCAGGCTTCCACTTCCTGTTCAGGCTGTGGGCAGTTCTTCAGCAGTAACTGACATTTTAGCTCTGTTATTTCTAGCTGAGCCCTATAGAGGACATTGGTTTAAAAGCGGAACAGAACGTTACAAAGCTCTAAAGGGTTAAAATTTGTCAGTAAAAGAGATAAACAAGCTCCTGTGCTGCCGATAAGACACAGGTTGAAATCTTCACATCATCAGAGAGAGATGATTGTGTAACAAGCAGTTGATAAGAACTGTGAAGCAAAATAAGGACAGCAATGTATTTAGTAATAGTCTTGTTTACTTTTGCCTACATGGTTAAATGGGTTGTCTCACTACATTGTTTCATCTCACCTCAGTCCTATTTTCTTGGTTTCACTTTGAATTCAGGGGCGTATTTACTGGCTTCTACTAGGCTGCAGTAGAAATCAGGCCTGTAGCTATAGCAACCAGTGCTGGCAGCCTATCAGGAGAGACTGAACAGGTCTGTAGCTATAGCAACCTGAGGAGCTGATGAAGCCCATACAAGAGGGGATATCTAGGAAAAGGTAGGACACTGTTAATGGACACATATTGCAAAGTGACTTGTTTTTGCAAGATCTTTAACATAAAAAGCAATCCTTGTAGTGAGACAATCCCTTTAAAGCTAATCAATATGGTGGAACATTTCTTTTTCTTCTGATTTAAATACTAAATAAAAATGGCTCCTTAAGCAATAGAATTCTTCCCATCATTTATGTTAGAATGACCTAAATCAATTGCGCAGCATGGAACGTCAGACGGAACTTCCTGTCGTCACTTCAGGTCACATACCTATGTATTTGAACAGTGGTCACCCAGTCAGGCAGCCATGTTGTTGCTAAGCAACACGACTGACCATCGTCTGTAGAATACACGAGAATAGGCTGCAGACAGACAAGTGAACATGAAATATACAAACTAATGTAACACTGAATTATACATATGCAGTTGCTATTTCCTTAAGGGAACCTGTCACTAGGTTTGTGGCTGCTAATCCACCAGTAAGTCCTTATACAGCTGGGTTTTAGCGCGTTTATGCTGCTTGTATTAAAGAGGTTTTTTCTCACCACAATAATTAGCTTTTTTTACATGTTGGGAAAGGTAAATAAGACTATAACAAAATACATTTCCATTTAGACTTTAGTTTGTTCAGGAGATAAAGGAGATTTTATCTACTGCTTGTATACACAAGTTTCTCTTGCTTACCGACCACCTCTCCCTGCTCTCTCTCATCTTATTGCTCCACAAGCTGCTCTCCGACCATGGTGAGTCACTCCCTGCTGAGTCTAATCTCTAGCACAGGAGCTTGTTTATGTACGTTAATGACCAGTTTTAACCCTTAGGCCATGTTCACACGGCTTATTCAAGCCGTAATTGCGGGCCGGATCCCGCCCACAATACGGCTTGAATAAGGGGCAGGGCCGGGGGCACGGCGGCAGCGCTGCTTGCCGGCCCCATAGACTTGCATTATCCACGGCACGTATTGCGCCTGGATAATGTGCATGTCACTTTCTCCCCCCGCGGCGGATTCCGCCGAGAGGGGAGAAGCGACGGAATCCACTGTTCTCTATGAGAACTGTGGAATACCGTAATGACTGCGACGGATTGGAGCCGTACTGAAGCGCAAATCTGGCACGCAGTACGGCTCCAATACGCGCTGAAATAAGCCGTGTGAACATGGCCTTAGAGCCGTTAGCCTTGTGCAATACAGATTATTAACCTCCTGCACTCATGTCATTGTGACAGGAATAACTAAGAATAGGAGAGCTGATATGCCAATCACTGCTATATAACCACCCAAAGCCTGGCCAGGAAGTGGTAGCCTGAAGCTGCAAGTGGCTCTGTGAAACAGCATGATGAAACAACCCCTTTAATTTCATCCATTACTCCATTCTTGAAGGGGTTGTTTCACCATGCTGTTTTACAGAGCCACTGGCACCTTCAGGTTCATATTTTCTGTGCAGGCTGTGGGCGGTTCTACAGCGGGGCTTGGCATATAAACTCTACTTTCCTGGCTAAGCCTGATACAGTGACATTGTAAACTGTAGTGCACAAGACTACAGAGCTCTAAAGGGTTAAAGCTTATCAGTAATGTAAACAAGCTCCAGTCTTCAAGATAAGGAACTCAGCAATGAGTGAGTTATTATTCCGACCACTGCTAGACCCTGTAAGAGCAAAGAGAAGATTGTGTGCACAAGCAGGAAATAAGATCTACTCTTAACTCTGCAGAGAAGCAACATCAAAACATTTGGTAATAGTCTTTATTTACTTTTTCATACACTTTTAAACCTAATCAATGAAATAGGAATACCCATTAAAGTTGAATAACATATACTTTAGCAGAAATGAGCTTGGGACTATAGAGATGCTGGAGACCAGCCTTGGCCTCCTCTCCATGTTATTAAAAGGAACCTGTGAGGTCCTCTGGAGATGACAGCACCCACTGATAGCTGCCCCTCACTGATTCTGGGGCTGTTTTTTTCAACACCCCTCCTCCTCATTCATCAGCTATTGGTGCTGTTAGTTTCAACTCTGCTATTCCTAACTAAGCCTGTTAGAAATACATTGATGATGGAGGGGTTTTAACAGCAGAGCAGAAAGCCACAAAGCTCTAAAGCAGGGGTTCCAAACTCCAGTCCTCACGCCCCACTAACAGGTCATGTTTTCTGGCTTTCCTTAGCAGTGCACAAGTGATTTAATTCTGCTGCACAGGTGACTTAATTATTCTCAGTGCATTCTATGGGATATCCTGAAAACATGACCTGTTGGTGGGGCGTGAGGACTGGCGTTTGGGAACCCCTGCTCTAAGGGATTAACCTATGTCAGTAACAAAGATAAACAAGCTCCTGTGCTGCTTAAAAGTCACAGCAGTGAGTAACCTCGCCATCCCGGTCACTCCTAGAGGAGAGAGATGGTCAGTAACCTAGGGACACTTGTATCAATGTGGTAAGAGACAATGGAAGTCAAGCCTTCGCGTTCCATGTACCATATTGTAAAGAGCAAATCACTGCATGTGGATGGTGTAATCAGAACTTTCACTTTCTTCTTCAAGAATCCTGTCAGGAGTTACTCTGCTTTTTACTCAGAAATTTAGCTTCAAATGAAGTCTACTTATAGTATCTCAACAAAAGTCAGTACACCCCTCACATTTTTGTAAATATTGTGTTATATCTTTTTGGGACAACACTGAAGATCTGACACTTTGATACAATGTAAAGTAATCAGTGTACAGCTTGTATAGCAGTGTAGATTTGGTGAGCCCTCATAATAACTCAACACACAGTCATCAATGTCTAAACCGCTGGCAATAAAAGTGAGTACACTCTTAAGTGAAAATGGATAAATTGTGCCCAAAGTGTCAATATTTTGTATTACCATTTTTTTTCAGCACTGCCTTAACTCTCTTGGGCATGGAGGTCACTAGAGCTTCACAGCTTGTAGCCACTGGAATCCTCTTCTACTCCTCCATGATGACATCATGGAGCTGGTGGGTGCTAGAGACCTTGCGCTCCTCCAGTTTCCGTTTGAGGATGCCCCTCAGTTGGGTTTAGATCTGGAGACATGCTTGGCCAGTCCAGCACCTTTATCCTCATGTTCTTTAGCGAGGCAGTGGTTGTCTTGGAGGTGTGTTTGGGGTCATTATAATGTTGATAACCCGCCCTGTGGCCCATTTCCTGAAAGGAGGGTGGGGTCATGCTCTGCTTCAGTATGTCACAGTACATGTTGGCATTCATAGTTCCCTCAATTAACTGTAGACTATAGTTCCCACAGCCGACAGAACTCACGCAGCCCCAAACCATTACACTCCCACTAACATGCTTGACTGTAGGCAAGACACACTTGTCTTTTTACTTCTCACTTGGTTGCTGCCACACAAGCTTAACACCATCTAAGCCAAATAAGTTTATCTTGGTCTCATCAGACCACTGGACAAGGTTCCAGCACAATGTTTGCAGGCCTTCTTGTGCATCATCTTTAGAAGAGGCTTCCTGCTGGGATGACAGCCATGCAGACTAATTTGATGCAGCATGCGGCTTATGATCTGAGCACGTGCACTCAACTTCTTTGGACGACCATGGCAAGGCCTGTTCTGAGTGCAAATTATCTTGACTGGTCTGGGCCACCGTGCTACAGCTCAGTTTTAGGGTAATGGCAATCTTCTTATAGCCAACGCCATCTATATGTAGAGCAACAATTCATTTTCTCAGACCCTCAGAGAGTTCTTTGCCATAAGGAGCGATGTTTAAATTCCAGTGACCAGTATGAGAGAGGGTGAGAGCTATAACACCAAATGTAACACACCTGCTCCCCATTCACACCTGAAACCTTATAACATTAACGAATCACATGACACCATGGAGGGAAAATGGCAAATTTGGCTCAAATTTTGTTGCCAGTAGTTTACAGATTGATGGCTGTGTGTTATTTTAAGGGCACACCAAATTTATACAAGCTGTACATTGACTACTTTACATTGTATCAAAGTAAAATATTTAAATGTTATCCCATGAAAAGATATAATGCAATATTTACAAAAATGTGAGGGGTGTACTGACTTTTGTGAGATAATGCATTATCACAGAGCTCAGCTTTTCACACTGTATCATATCCTGTGACGGACAGCTGACTTACGTATGTTCATGCCCAGCAGATTATGTACTGGGCATGCAGACCAGACAGGAGGCTGTTGCTTCTGTAGTGTAGCTTCCCACCGACTATAGTAGTAAGGGGTGATGTTCTGATCAAAATGTCATCAATTAAGGACACACAAATAGTAAAAAAAAAATCTGAAAACACACAATATAAAATACATCTAAATTCCATAAACTCTACAAAAACTGTTTAAACCATAATAAGCCTAATAGACAAACAAAAGAATACTCAGACAACCCCTTCAATGGCCAGGGGTAGATAGAGATGAAGAAGGAGGCTGTATTTGAAGCTTCCACTGGCTGGAATAATAATGTTGACTATGTCTTTGTGTTGTATGTGTTGTATAACTTGCTCATTTTCTTTTTCTTTTCGTCGTAGTCGAATTAAAAGTAACGTGGATGGCAGATACTTGATTGATGGAGTGCCCTTCAGCTGCTGCAACCCCAACTCCCCCCGACCATGCATCCAGATGCAGGTGACCAATAACTCTGCCCACTACAGCTACGACCACGTGACAGAAGAACTGAACTTATGGAACAGGGGCTGTAAGGAAGCTCTGCTCACCTACTACACCAGCATGATGAGTTCAATGGGAGCTCTGGTCTTACTCGTCTGGATGATGGAGGTAAAAGAGGCATTTTTGTGAATTTTATGTAAATAAATGTTAATTATGCCGTAATAAAAAGTTAATAAAATGTTTCTTATATACTCCTGCCTTACATTTATCAAAAGTGGTGTCACGTTAGCCAATGTGCAAGTTACAACCAATCTAATATATATTGACTTGCGTTGAGGCAAACTTATGACTGAACTGGCTTCTTAAAGGGGTTGTCTCACTACAATGATTGCTTTTTATGTTAAAGATCTTGCAAAAACAAGTCACTTTGCAATACTGTATATGTCCATTAACAGATTCCTACTTCTTCTGAGATATCCCCTCTTGTATGGGCTGCATCAGATCCTCAGGTTGCTATAGCTACAGACCTGTTTGATCTCTCCTGATAGGCTGTCAGCACTGGTTGCTATAGCTACAGACCTGGCTTCTACTGCAGCCTAGTAGAAGACAGTAAATACACCCCTGAATTCATAAAACAGGACTGAGGTAAGATGAATCAATGTAGTGAGACAACCCCTTTAAATAAGTCACTCTTTATACCAGTCAGCCACAAAACCATGGATATTGGGTAGATCCTCCTTGTGTCACCAAGACAGTTCTGACCCATAGAGGCATGAAATCCACAGGTCCTCTAAAGTTGTCTGTGGTATCTGACACCAAGACGTTAGCAGCAAAAGCTTTAAATCCTGTAAATTGTGATTCAACAGAAATTCGGGATTGAGATGTGGGGAATTTGTAAGTCAAGTCAACTCCTTGAATTCTTTGTTATGGACCTTAAACCATTAGTAAATGATTTTTGCAGTGTGGCAGGTGCATTATCCTGCTGAAAGAGGCCATAGACGTCAGGGAATACTGCTGCAATGAAGGAGGTCTGTTCAGTTTTTAGGTTGGGGGTGCATTTCTTACTAACATGCACATGATGCCAGGACCCAAATTTTGGCAACAAGACATTCGCAACACTTTAGGACAACAGGCTGAACTGGATGGGCGTCCGTCTTTTTTGGATTTACAAACTATGTTACTATGTTACATTGCCTGGAGCATGATTGTGCCTCTGCTAGTTTGTCTTCTTAGGCCTCGTTCACACGGCTGATTTGGGCGCTGATTTCAGCTGTACTACGCGCCGTATTTGCGCTGCAGTATGGCTGGAATCCGTCCCAGTCATTACGGTAATCCATAGTTCTCTGTTCGGCGAATCCGCCGCGGGGGGAGAAAGTGACATGCACATTATTTACGGCGTGTACGCGCCGTGAATAATGAGTGTCTATGGGGCCGGCGAGCTGCCGGCCCCGCCCCCGCTGCACGGCAGCCGACGTAATTGCGGGGCGAAATCCGTCCCGCAATTACGTCGGCTTTAAGCCGTGTGAACTGGCCTTAGGGTACATTCACACGGCAGGGCTTTCAGTCGGTTTTTCAGATTTGAAAACCATCTGAAAACCGACTATCAACAATCACCATAGACTTTACTAGAAAATCTGCCCAGCAGTCTACACTGCACGGTTTTTCTACTGGGTGGATTTTCACACCGTCAGCATTACAAAAAACTCAGAACATGCAAAATCTTCCACCCAGTTTTCGGTTTGCTATTCAATGGTTAGGTGGACGGCCGAATCCGCAAACTGCGCACAGAACCGTCCCCCACAACCATTCAATAAAATACTGGTCGGATTCTTAAAAAGAATCAGACTTACATTATACAACTTTCGTGTGCCGTCACATTACCATAGAACTTCCAGGTGTCATCTCTTCCCCTGGCAAGTAACGCACATACACCTGGCGCTTCCACATGATGTAAGAGTCGTGATTCATCAGACCGAGCTACCTTCTTCTTTTATTACTCCATGGTCCACTTCTGATGTTCAATTGTCCATTGTAGGCACTTTTGGCAGTGGAATGATGTCAATGTAGGCAATCTAACTCTTCTGTGTCGACTGCTCCCCCCACCCCCATACACAACAAGCTGTGGTGCCCAATGTGTTCATAGTCAGCAGGAACCTTTCAGCAACTTGCTACAGAAGCTCTTTTGTGTCATTGGGAGATATGAGCTTTCTCCTCACTCGTATCAATGAGCCTTATACAGCCATTAACCTGTCATCAGTTCCAAGTTTGTCCTTCTTTGGACCATATTTAACAAGTAACACCCCACAACCTGCTGCTTTGTAGGTGCTCCGAACGAACTGTAAAATTATCACAATTCAGCTCTTGTTAAAGTTGCTCAGATCCATAAACTTACCCATTTTTCCTGCCTCCAACAAATCAACTTCAAGAACTGACTGTTCACTTAGGCTGCTTTCACACAGCGCAGTTTGGGTGCAGTTTTAACTGTGCTCCAATGAAACTGCCTTTATTACCAGCAAGCTTCTTTCAGTTTTCTAAATTGTTCAGAAAGGTGTTTCAAGTAAGTAATCAATTACTGTGTTTGAAATCTTGTGGATACAATCAAACTAATGGATTACTCACTTTCCAAACAGTTTAGATAAGTGAAAGAAGCTTGCTGGTAATATAGGCACATAATAAACCCACAGATAAACCCGCACCCAAACTGCGCTGTGTGAAAGCACCCTTATAGTCTAATATATCCCTAGCAGGTGCCATATTCACAGAGTAATCATTGTTATTCAGTTCATCTGAGCGAGTTTGTTATGACTGATTGGTGAATATCATTATATAGCAATGAATGAATATGAATATCATTGCCATTAACACTATTGAAAATTTTTTTCTTCCCAGGGGGGTTTGCAGAGTTTGACTTTAGTGCTATTCTTAGATCAAAGGCGAAATCCCATTTTTTAAAATTCCAGGTTATAAGATGTACTGGACAGAAGAGTATTTCATGCAGTGACAGTGAACGGAGATCTTGCCAACACAGTGGAATTAAAGGAAAAGAAAGGGGAGATTATCCCCCTTACCGCCTCCGGTGCTGTCCCAGTGTTACTTCATGGCCCCATAAGATCGGAGCATGGATGGTCTCTTTGACTATAGAGGCAGTGGAACTCTCCAATGACAACGAAAAAAAATTCCTTTTATCATCCAGCATCCGTTTATATTGTATTAAAATAAAATCACATATTTTATTTAGATTAAATTAAAATCAAGGTCTGTATTTTGCAGACTAGCATACTCCCCCTAATGTGTTTTCAGCTACTGACCCTCCTCATATGATTAAGAGCGTGATTTTAATTTAATGGATGCCGGATGATAAAAGGAAATTTTTTTCGTTATTATTGGACAGTGGAATTAAGACACAAAGCTTATTAGAAAGTTGTATAATACTTAATGATTATATGGGTTTCCCAGTTTCAAATAAATAAAGCCTAAACTTACAATAGTTGTCCACCTCCTTAAAAAATAATTGAAATAGCTCCCGGGCCCCAAGTAAAATAAAAAAAAACCTAATACCTCGGTTTTTCCATTTTCCAGATGCGCTCTCCTACCCTTTTTTTTTTTTTTTTTTTTTTAAACAAGTTTTTTATTGAGAAAAAAAAAGTATCACCCTTTACAAAAAATCACATCGCAATAATAGATAAAACTTCAATATTTTTAACTTTAAATGCTCTTTAAACTTAAACTTCTCCATTTAATTATAATAACATCCATAAAAGAAAAACCGGGGGGGGGGGGGGGGGGGGGGGGGGCCAAACTTTAAATAACCCCTATAAAGCCCCCCCCTTTCCCCCACCAGAAAACCCCGGGAAATGGAAAAATCTATCACCAAAAATTTTTTTGAAACCACCCTTTCCTCACGGAATAAAAAATATAAGATCACCTACCTAGTGTGGGAATTTCCTCTCTTGTAACCTTTTTCTTAGCCAAAACCCGATTTTCCCTGGTCATGTATCGCCCCCTACCTCTATTTGCCCAAGGACCCAGCCAACTTTTCCCTGAGGTAGTAATCAAAGTGGAAAAGTGTCCATCAGCCCCCCTACCTTTTCCCATGAAAAATTTTTTACTATAAAACTCTTCCACTTTTTAAAGAACTTTTCAATTTAAAAAGGGCTCTTATTTGGTTTCCGCCTCATCCTATCTAGGTTGCAATCTTTGATCAAAAGGAAGCTTCATCCTTTGTCGGAACCTCCCCCACCCAAAGTCTTTGGATACATTTTTTTTTGCAACATAATAAAAAAGTGTGCACCCCTGTGATTTTTTTAAGGGAGGACCTCTCCCCTCCCCGTTGTTGTTGCAGGAATAAAGGAAAAACCCCACTTTAGGATCACTCCGCACCCCCACATTCCCACCTCCAATCACAAAAGAATTTTTTATCCCCAAAATTTCTTTAGCTTGGCAATGCCATATGCCATGTAAAAGTCGGCCCCCTGTACTTACATTTGGGGCATTCCCCGAGATATGCGCTGGGCATTCTTTAACGGAAGATTAAAAGCTAAGTGGGTTTGTGGGCCAAGCAAAACATTTCCCCCCAGTTTTTCGTTAATAAAAGAACTCTAATTTTCCCCCCCCCCTACCTGATTTTTTTTCTGGATCTCGGGGTCTCTCAGCTCCCCCTTTCCCCCGAAGAAAAAAGGATTCCTTTAAATTGGGGCTAGCCCTCTGTCACATAATCTCCTTTAAATCTGGACGGGGAACCCAAAGCGAAACCGACCTTTTTCCAGACTCAAATTTCCTGGCGTTCTGGCCCCTAAATTTTTAAAATTTAGACTTTTAAAAAAGGCATCAATTTTCCAAAATTTTGGAAACTTGTCCCTCCTTTAAACCCATTTTCTTTCATTTCTTGCCCGTCATGAAACTATTTTTCCTGCTCATTGATTGGTCCCTATCGATCTTATTTTTTACTTCTCCATTCTTTGAAAACCCTTATTTTCCCTTTTTGCCGGAAATGTGGGAATTTTCCCAGATGGGAGCATATTTTGAGAGATGCACCCCAAAGTGACAGCTTCTGACATGCTTCCCCTGTGGGAAAGTGTCCTGACACCCACCCTTTTTAAAATGCGGGGGGAAGATCCCAACTGGGATGAAGGTGCAACTAGGTTCTCTGGAAGCCAGCGCCGTTCAAGGGGGAAGTTAGAGAAGCATTTCTCTCGTTTAGCCATCCCTCACATGGCGCACCAAAGCCGCTAAAATTTTACATTTAATGTTGGGTAGGTTTAAACCCCCGTCCAACTTGGACAAACAAACTTTTTTTAGGAAATCCTAGGCCTCTTGGAATTCCCACAAAAATTTTCAAATGCGGATTGTACCTGTTTCTCCTATGTTTTAGAAGAATTTGGGAAATTTTTCAAGGGATAAAATAAGCGAGCAAAGCTTATCATTTTATCACTGCGCCCTACCAAATAAAATAACGGGAATGTACTCCACCCTTTTCAACTTACTATATTTTTTTATTAAACAAGGGGTATGTTCAGTTATATAAATAAGGTTCTTTCTTTCCCATTTTATCCCCAAATATGTCAAGGAGGAAGAGACCACCTAACCCCCTCTTTTAACTGTACCCCCTTTTCCTGGTCCCCCAAAAAAAAGCAGCGACTTTTAGATATGTTTATTTTATACCCCAAGGGGTTCCCCCTTGATTCAGAAAAGCAAAATTTCCTTTTCCCCAAAGATCCCTTGGTGGTTCAAGAAAAGCACAGTCATCTGCAAAAACCGGCATAACTTGACCTCCCCCTTTGCCCCCTTTTTTTCCCTCAAAAATATCGGAAGAGACTAAATATCAATGACTTTTCCGTGCAATATTAATAGTAATGGGGAAACGGGACCCTGCCCCGGGCCCTTTCTGTAGTCAATAGGACGAGAGGAAACCAGAGTGTTTACTCTGGCCCTCGGTTGGTATATAAAAACCTCAGTAAAAACCCTAAAGTTCCCCTTTTATTTCATTTTTGGCCATGACCTTATAACCCAAAACCATTTCACGTTGTCAAAGCCTTTTCGGCGCCCCGGGAAAAAAGCTGGGATCCTTTTTTTTTCCTCCTTCCCCCAAACTGTCCAATACCGCTCCTAGTCTTCTGTTAACATGCCATCAATTCTGAATGGGGATGTCACCGCTACGGCCGCTGACTGATTGCATTGGTCACATGCCTCTAATTACATCACCGTTCAGAAGTGAACAGCTCCGAACAGTAATGCAAGTTAGTGGCACGTGACTGCCGCAGCGGTGATGTCCCCATTCAGAAGTGACAGCATGTCAAAGGAAGACCGGAGAGATGCGCCTGAACCGAGGACCTAAGGAAGGTTTTTTTTTATTTTACTTGGGGCCCATGGGGGTGGATGACCCGTTTAATTTGGCTACTCTGCCAAAAACTCATGGTACTCTTTCAAGAGATTGTCTGGTTTGGAGAACCCACTCAAATTATCAGGAAATTATTTTTGTGGATAAAGTCATGGTATCCATATACACTCCGTTCTCATTATGTTATTCTGGATATCAATTTTTTTCTCATGATATTAATATGTACCAAGTCTCAGATGACTGTGTTATATGTGATGCCTCTGTACAATTTTATTTGTTTTTCTTCTTCTTTATATATATATCTCAAAAAAAACAATAAAATATGTTTAAAAAAAAATAAAAAATTATCAGGAAATTCTGAAATAATATAGCAGAGTCCACTATTCAGGATCCTCATGTTTTAAAAGACCTCTACAAAAAGCATCTCTCATTTTGGAGGACCTGGTATGTCCATGCGGTATACACAGTCCATTTAATTCAATGGGCACTGTGCAATAGTTCATTGCTCCTGTGGTAGTGCTGCAGTGGAGGTGGACACTTGCTTTAGGGCTGACCCCCCATTCCCCCCCCCCCCCCCACAACCTTCAGCATCAGGGACCATTCTAACAAAAAGGGATTGTTTGAAGCAGACAATTTCCCTAGCATAATATGCTCCAATAGTTCAGGTTTTGAAAATGTAGCTTTTAGGGAACTGGGTGCAGATGTACACAAATATAGTCAAAGCAGGGAAGCTTGAGTTCGGATTAGGCAGACTGGGGATCTCAGGTGGTCCCAGTTGTCTGGTCTCAATTGTCTTACCATCTGTACTTTCTAGGACAAAAACCTTTAAACTGAAGCTCTACCTTTGATCATCCCTGACTATACAGTTTTTGGCCTGTTACACGGCTTATTCCGGCGGATTTGTGCGCCGTATTGAGGCACAAATCCGCCGTGAATACGGGGCGGGACGGGGGCGGGGCCGGGAGCGGGGAGGGGGGCGCCGTCCGGCCCATAGACAATGCATTGTTTACGGCGCGTCCGCGCCGTAAATAATGTGCATGTCACTTTCTCCCCCAGCGGCGGATTTGCCGAGCGGTGGGAGGAGGCGACGGAATCCAACTGTTCTCTATGAGAGCTGTGGATTACCGTAATGACTCGACGGATTGGCGCCGTATTGAAGCGCAAATCCGGCGCGAATATAGCGCCAATCCGTCGGCAAATAAGCCGTTGTGAACGGGCCCTTAGCAAAAGTAAAATATATCATGTTTATATTATCTTGTTTTATTTTTATTATCTTGTTTTACTTTACAGTATTTTCAGTTGTTTTATCTCATTGGTACATGGGAAATATCAATAAGTTTCTTTTGTCACATCTATTATTTTTTATTTTCTTTAATAAATACTTTGATTGTAAGGCTATGTTCACACGGCTTATACTGGGACTTATCTCGCCCCGTAATTCGCGCCGCACTGCGCTAAATACTGGGCGAGATACGTACCAGTCATTATGGTAATCCACAGTTCTCATATAGAACTATGGATTACGTCTCCTCTCCCTCCTCGCACAATACGGCGAGTGGGGAGAGAATTGACGTCAATTATTCACGGCGTATACGCGCCGTGAATAGTGAATGTCTAAGGGACCGGCGGGCTGACGGCCTCACCGCCCACGGCGTGATTGCGGGCGAAATACGTCCTCGCAATTACACTGTGTGAACATAGCCTAAGAGAGTGCCGTGATATATACACTTAATGGGATACTCCCATCATTGACATTTATGCCTATGCACACAAGCCATAGATAAAGTAAAATAAAGTCACAAGAAAATCCACCAACAGCAGCTTATTGACAGAAGAGTGTGTGCAGAAAAATGAAACCAAAAAGAGAATAAATGAAAACAGTACAATATAAACCCCTTAACGCCGAGGTCCAATTTTTTTTTCACATTCATTTTTCCATCCCTGTCTTCCTAGAGCCATAACTTTTTTATTTTTCATCTAAATAGACATATGAGGGCTTTTATTTTGCAGGACAAGATGTACTTTCTAATGGTCTCATTCAATGTACTATAGAATATACTAAGAAACCGCAAAAGTGATTCTAAGTGGGGCAAAATGTGAAAAAAAACCGCACCAGCGCCATGTTTGCGGAGGTTTTTACGCAGTGCAATCTTTGGCATACATGATATGTTATCTGTATTCTACAGGTTGATACGAATCCAGCAATACCAAACATGTACAGCTTTCATTTTGTTTCGGTATCGAAAAAAAAGATCAAAACATTTTCTATTTTGTTTTATTTTACATTTTTGTCATGGCGCCATTTTCTGCGACCAGTAACTTTTGTACTTCCACGTATGGACTTGAGTGAGGGGGCATTTTTTGCGGGCTGAAGTCTACTTTTTATTGCTACCAGGTTGGAATAGATGGGACTTTTTTGATCACTTTTATTCCAATTTTTAGGGGATGGGAAATGACCAAAAAAACCACAATTTGGCGTTGGAATTTTTTTTCTTCTACGGTGTTCAGTGTATGGGCTAAATTGTTATATTTTAATAAATCGGACATTTTTGGACGTAGCGGTACCAATTATGTGCAACTATTTTATTATTTTTATTTGTAAAATGGCAAAAGGGGGGGTGATTTGAACTTTTAAATTTTTTTTTATACTTTAAAACATTTTTTTTTTTTACTTTAACGTTGAGTCCCCCTAGAGTGCGTCACCATTAGGAAGCACTATTGTCTATATAGCCTATTGCATTGTAATACAATGCATTAGGATGTACTAATATGGTGGCTTTGCTACTTCCTGTCTGGGGCAGGAAATAGTCAAACAGAAAACAGGCTTCCAGCTGCCATGTTAACTGGTCGAAAACATGCGAAGGTTCCAATTGGAGAGACCACTGTTTCTCATTCAGATACCACGGTCGTATTCGGTGCAGCATCTAAGGGGTTAAACAGTGCGGAATGGAGCCGGCTCCATTCGACGCTTTTACCGGCGAGTGTCAGCTATAATTAGCAGCTGGCACCGACTTACCAGTACATCTAGATGCGGAAAGGGTAAAGATCTGATTGCATTTGCTGACTATTGATATGTTATTATTGTATGGAAGGCCTTCATGGTGGCAACACTGGGTCTCCTGCACAATATAGCATTAGTGTAACTTGTGTGCTACCTCAATGGTTCCCTATGAGAGACAAAGTTACATAAGGTCTTACTCACAGGTCAATGGGGATACATTGAACCATTCCCAGTTAGAGACAACAAGCCCCAGATCTACCTGGGAAAAACTTTTACAGGTGCAGCTCAGTAATGGACAACTGCTCACACACCCATCTACTATGGGGGCAGTTCCCATCAAAATAAAAAAAAAACTGTACTTAGATAGGTACCAGATCACACCAGTATGCAGAAAAGCCACAAGAAAAGCCAATAAAGTTATGCAACAATCGCAAGAATTTCAATGATATTAAATTCTTACCATCTTCCCAAGTCATCTGAGATTTTTACTCTTGTAGGAAAATACTGAGGTTGCAGCAACAACACCAACTCTCTGCCAATAGTCTACAAGAGGTCTCCTGTGTCCTGCACTGGTAGATGAAAATTGCAGTGGCCGATGTGATAACAAATGATCAAACTGACCATGAACAGAGTCCGTGCCCCTTATACTTACTCTTTATATCATTATCTTACAATTTTGAGAGTGCTAATTTGGCAGCATCTTCGACTAGAGTCGTCTCATTCCATTCTAATGGGGTTCATACAGTTTGTGTTAGGGCTCTGGTGTCTTCGATTGAATATATTTTTTTAATATATTTTTTGCAATTTAAAAACACCAGAACCCTGCCAGAATAGGACACGGCACCAATGTTAACAAAGTCTTACTTCATGTTTTGTAATCTCCTGCTCAGTATACTCATATGCTCTTGCCGTTGAACTTTTTCTGCAGATGGCCGATATGATTGGGCTTCGTTACTTGCACACCTGCTTGGACAGCATCTCAAACCCCGAAGACCCGGAGTGTGAAAGTGAGGGCTGGCTGCTAGAGAAAGGCCTCAAAGAGACGGTCGCATCTATCTTCAGTTTCCTGAAAAGTCTGGGTAAGATAAACCAGGTGGAAAGCGCAGGTGGTGACGGAGAAGACAAGACCCCAGCAGTGGCCACCGTCAGCTGAACATCAGGACTAACCAAGACTTTCGTAATAAGTCATCTTTTCAGATGTGAAATATATCACTGAAAAAATATCGAAAAAAACAGATGTGCAAACCTCAAAATTCCATAGACTTTCCTTCCTAATGCAATAATATTGACTCTTTATAAATCCAGCCAGGTATCTACTACATATTATAAAAGATTAATGTGTGTCTATGCAACACACTAAATTACTAGCCATTTTACAAAATTTTCCACAAAGGGGATTGGACTATTAGTAATTGGACTTTGACCCTTTAACTTGGTGCACATACATAATACAGTGATAAGGAATTCTAATAGTATCCAGCTTTTATGCCAGGCTGAAAGGAAGGCTTGCTGTACTGTACTACATATATACTGCACATATATATTACATATAGAAAGGGCTTATGGAGGAACTTGAGACAAGAAGTGAAATGTTGGTAGAACGTAAACTGATAGTTGGCCGATCTAGAACTGGTTTGTGTAAATTAACCCCCTCCCTCAACTACGGTTAATCATTGCGTTGCGTAGAGGTGCTCACATACAAGCCAAAGCGACAAAATTTACTAGCCATTTTGACTAAACCAGCTGGTCAACTTCAGGCACTGCAGAATACTGCAGGGAGCTGGTCATGGCCCATGACTCCCATAGGATCTCAAATGCTTCTGGACAACAAGAAAAATCAGATCAAGTTTTAATATGGATGAAAAATTCTGAATGTGAATTTGCTTGTATATATTTTAATTCTCATCTATTACAGAATGCCAATTTTAACATGTTAGCTTCATGCAACATTGTTCAAAACGGTCGCAACTGGATTTTTATGTCAGTATAACTTTAGCAAGAGACCCGTCTGACCTAACCAGATGTTTATGCCAATGCAGGCTTTATACATTTTTAGTGACAACAATAAAACGAGTACCAATGGTAAATAGAATTGACTGCAACTCACTGTAACCTGTCCTGTTTGTGATCAACGTTCCCTAGTGGTTGCTCTGTGTAATTACAAGAAACTACATACATTCCCTAAATAGTGCAAACATATTCCAGTTAGAACTACATTTGTCCATTTGTCCTACATATGAATATGGCCCTGTTGTGGTATATGTCGGAATACATTTTTATGGTATCCTTACAAATAGAACGAATGGGGCCAAGAACGAGATGTGAATGGAGCCTTATTTGAACCTATGCACTAGAGACTGTACCAGAGAACCCAACAGGAGGAATGCAAATATACAGTACCGTACAAAAGTTTCCGGCAGCTGTGGAAATGCTACAAAGAAAAAATTATTTAAAAAATAAAAGCGTTAATAATTTATTTTTATCAATGAAGGAAATACAAAGTGAATGAAAAAAAGAGAAATTAAAATCCAATCAATATTTGGTGTAACCCTCCTTTACCTTCTTCTAAGTACATTGCATACAGTTTTTGAAGGAACTTGGTAGGGAGGTTCCTCCAAACATCTAGGAGAAGTAACCTCAGATTTTCTGTGGATGTAGCTGTTTTGATCCTTCTGTCTCTTCAGTGTGACTGCCCATTGCCTCTTCTTCTAGGTATTGGTACACCGTTTTTGAAGGAACTTGGCAGGGAGGTTGTTCCAAACATCTAGGAGAAGTAACCTCAGATCTGTGGTTGTAGCTGTTCTAAACCTTCTGCCTCTTCATGTAATCCCAACTAGACTAGATGATGATGAGATCAGGGCTCTGTGGGGCCACATTATCACTTCCAGGACTCCAGAGGCAAAGGGCGAACACACCAATTATTGATTTGACTTCTCTTTTGTTTATTCACTTTGCATTTTGTTATAAAAGAAACTATAAATCCTTTTATTTCGGAAATAATTTTTACCATTCTTATTTGGCAGCATTTTTTCCACACCTACCTTTTGCACTGAACTGTAACTACCCAAAAAGTTTTAAAAAATACCATTTAAAGGGGATATCCAGTTGGCCTGTTTCATTCAAGTAATCGAGAAAGTGTTGTAATATCTTGTATTACTGCTGTTAAATGTACAGGTGCTTAAAAGTACAAATAGCACTACGATTCCTGTAACCCTTGAAGTGGCTGCAGGGAGCATATGAACACATCGGCCCCTTTAATCAGCGGGGATACCAGCAGTTGGAGCACCTGCAATATAATATTCATGGCCTTTCCTGAGGATAACCTGGATAACCCATTTAAATTAATCAGATGGAGTAGAAAGTTTTTTACCTATGTTTCTTTTACTTACTTTGCAATTAGCTTCTCAGAAACTGGTAACCAATCAAAAACTGAAGGAGGTAGCCGAAAAGTTGTCCCAAAATATTGTGCAAAGATAGCCATGTTCTACCTGGCTTTTAAAGTGAGTAATATATATACATATTAAGGAACACCCCATTTGAATGGTGATTTGTGTCCACACAAGGTCTCAATGACAATACTGCACCAGAAATCAGAACAGGCTGTCATTAGCCTCCGTCAGTGGTGCAGCCTCAGGCTTCAGGCCTTCTTTGAAGCATTTTGTCATCTCTCTCTCCACCAAAAGACACACAAGGAAATCCACTGCATTTAAAATGTGACATCTTATGTGGCCTAACACAACTGACTGCATTCAGAAGCATGGTGTGACCTGAAATAAACAAGGTATGTCAGCAGGTAAGTTACATGGATGCACTACACCAGGGGTGTCACACTGCGGCCCTCCAGCTGTTGGGAACTACAACTCCCATAATGCCCACTGTTATAGATTATACAAATACATGATGGGAGTTGTAGTTTCCCAACAGCTGGAGGGCTGCAGTTTGACACCCCTGTACTACACTGACTGATAAAATCAGCCATAGTTTTGCCTGTGCCTTAGCTAAAATAACATCTGAAATCTAACAGTGTTTTAACTTCGCCGCACCGCGGTTTTTTGGTGCGGCTTTTTGTGCAAAAAAAAGGCGGTCACATTTCGGATTCCCGCGGCCCCATACACTGAGGCTCTGGGAATCCGACTGTAGATAGAACATGTTCTATCTTCCACCGGACGGTCAGCGGCTCAGTAGAAAGTCAGTGCTGTGTAGACTATAGCATGGATTTACTATTGAGGTCTACACAGCACCGCTTAGAGCACAGGTGTCAAACTGCGGCCCTCCAGCTGTTGGGAAACTACAACTCCCATCATGCATTTGTATAATCTATAACCGTGGGCATCATGGGAGTTGTAGTTTCCCAACAGCTGGAGGGCCGCAGTTTGACACCCCTGGCTTAGAGTCATAAATCCGATCCAAGACCTGTACTGTGTAGACATAGCCTAATAGAGAGTCAATAGAGAGGAAAACTACTGAAGATATTTTCACAGTGCTAAGAAAGTCTAGGTGCTCTATGAATTGGATAAAACCTTAAAAGGGTTGTCCAGTTGTTTTTTTTTGTTTTTTTTTTAAGTGGACCGGGGAGGGACTAAAATAGAAAAAAATAGAAGTCTGACCTTACCAAGCTGCCATTGCAGAGCTCCAATCCTGCTGCTCCCAGCTGACTACATCACATTCACTGTTAATATGGAGGCTTTCTCAGGCCTCAGCGGTCTCTACCTGTTCTAATGGCATGTGACTGCTGAAGCCTGTGGGTCATATGCAAATGATCTTGGATATCATCATAGGCAACTTAGGACTGGAACTCGGTGCTGAAACTGAGCCGGTTAGAGAGGTGAGCCTTTTATTTTTTTTATTTCACTCCCTAACCAACCCACTAAAATGTTTTTTCCTACAATCGGACAATGTTTTTAAAGTGAGTTTTTTAGGTTCTAAATTCTATTTCACTACTCTTAAAATGGTTTACTGGATTGATACAGAACGCGAGATAAAATGCATAAGCATAGATTACAAAGGTAACATGCTGACAGCCTGCAGCCACCACTAGAGACTGGATACAACGTTATAATTGACTACAGTGTATATTCAGTAGCGAAAAGCCCTTCTTGGGCTAAATCAGCCAGCATGTTATATTTGTAATCTATATGCAGGGAATTTGGAGTTGGGCCTTTTATCAGAAAAAGAAAGCTCTAACTGTTCTAAAAATATATCAAGTTAACTTGCACAAAATTTTTAACCTACTGGAATAAAACGGTACTGAAGGGTGGACATTCAGCTGACAGGGGCAGTGTGTTGTTTTCTATTTATTTTTTTGTTTTAATGTATGTTCACACAGCGTTTTTCAATGGAAAAACTGATTGAAAAATGCTGCATCAAACACATCCAAACACGCAGCCAAAGTGTGCTGTGTGTTTGCATGCATTTTCTATGCAGCAGAAACGCACCTATATTTTAAAAAAAGGGGGGCTGCTGCACAAACGGATCAAAATTGCATGACAATTTTTTCGAACGGATCCAAAAAAACATCAGAAAGCCCATATAAAAACGTTCTTTGAGCGCTAATGTGTGTTTTACTTTAAAAACAAATGTAAATACATGCAATTGTTAGAAGCATGTTTGGGGCCGAAACACGGATCCAAGCACGCATCTAAAAAACGCTGTGTGAACATCCCCTAAAGCTAATGTAAAAAAAAACAGCTAAAAAAAAAACAGAAAAGAAAGTTACACGTTCCTTTAGGCTAAAGTCCCAAGTAAAGTTTTTAATGTTTTTTTTCTTAGTAAAATTAAGAGGTTAACACAAACAAAGAAAGCAATAAAAGTATTTTTAAATACTTTTTTGCCTCTTTTAGAATCCTATACTCTCACTTGCATGTAAAAAAAATGCATAAAAATCTGTATCATACTGCTCTGTGTGGATGTGGAAAGGGTGCACAATATATAAAATCAATATCTTTTAATATATATATATATATATATATATATATATATATATATATATATATATATACATACACATACAGGCAGTCCTCGGGTTACAAACGGGATAGGGAAATGTAGGTTTGTTCTTAAGTTGAATTTTTTGAATTTTTATGTAAGTCGGAACAGGTATATTTATTAAATGTAATTCCGGGAAAAACATTTTTGGATAGTGCAGGGAACAGTTTTTACATTTGTTTTGCTGTCTGTGCCCATTTTTAGAACATTTCATCTAATGTTCTGTATCTCATGTGCAGCTGTGGCATGCTGGCACTTGGTTATCATGGGGCGTGACTCAGTGTTGATGTCAGCCACGCCCCACAAGTCTCCGTTTGTAACTAGGGGACGTATGTAAGTCGGAACGATGTAAGTTGGGGGGTTATTTTATATATATATTATATATTTTATATATTTATATAATTTTTAATATATATAAAATTTTATATATGTGTTTTGGTTATAACCAAGTCTTGTCGCTATATGTATTTAGGACAAATTTTAAAATGCACCAATATTGGGAGAGTTATACAAGATCCGGGTTATGTTTTTTCAGTCCACAGCTATGTCTTTAGTCAAAGCCTCTCTTTGCCATCGCTGTAGAGATGTACCATGTCTCACCAATTGAAGGTAAAAGTTACAACACACCATGAGTCTCAAGGATACTGGTTCTCATTGAGAAGATGCACCTAGTGTCTGCAGATTTGAGGCAATAATCTAAGGCTATGTCTACACGACAACTAAAATGCCGTAGTAAATCAGACAGTATTTTACAAACGCGGTATCACAGTTTTAGGCAAAGATTTGCAGTCAGTTTTCAGCAGGCCCTTTAGGATTGAATCTGTAGTAATACGGTGGATTATAGAACATGTTCGATAAGCCGGTGATTTTGAAATCCAACAATAGAAAATCAGAGCTGTGTAGACCACGGCTCGGATTTTCTATTGAGGTCAATGGGGACTGTTTGCAGTCAGATTTTTGCAAATTCTAAATACTGAATCTGCTTAAAAATCTGACTATAACCCTATGCTGTGTAGACCTGGCCTAAAGGAACACGTCTGTAAATTTGCTCTCTTCCAAAAGGAACAAGTGTGCCTCTAACCATTAAGTAGCTACCTTGTCAGGCCATGTCCAACCTATAAAAGAACCTTGCAAATGATTTCTGGTATGGAGCCAAACTAAACACACCGCTATAGACCGCTTATTTGGGGTTCTTTGCTTTAAAGTACAAATTGTGCATCTTTAAATACCTGTGGAGCTGCTTTTCAGTAACTATGGTGCTCAAAATGTATCCAGCACATGGTAATGCAATGATATAATGGTTATTACTGTTATATCATTATTGTTACTATTATGCCATGCTACTCATCAGGCTTTTAAGCGATTTATACTTTTTGCCTTGTGTTATATGGCTACGTCACGAGATATACTAGATTTCGATATGGGGTCACCCCTGTCAGGGTAAACCACCCAGTCCATGTGTTTATACCATTAGTTTTCATTAGGACTTGCTAGGGCAGCCTTACCTCTAACCATTAAGTAGCTACCTTGTCAGGCCATGCCCAACCTATAAAAGAACCTTGCAAATGATTTCTGGTATGGAGCCAAACTAAGCACACCGCTATAGACCGCTTATTTGGGGTTCTTTGCTTTAAAGTACAAATTATGCATCTTTAAATCCCTATGGAGCTGCTTTTCAGTAACTATGGTGCTCAAAATGTATCCAGCACATGGTAATGCAATGATATAATGGTTATTACTGTTATATCATTGCTGTTACTATTATGCCATGCTACTCATCAGGCTTTTAAGCGATTTATACTTTTTGCCTTGTGTTATATGGCTACGTCACGAGATATACTAGATTTCGATATGGGGTCACCCCTGTCAGGGTAAACCACCCAGTCCATGTGTTTATACCATTAGTTTTCATTAGGACTTGCTAGGGCAGCCTTACCTCTTTGCTTTTGTACTTGGCCCTTTACTGATTTTTGTTCTATTTGTACATTTGACTTTCTGAACTAATTTGCAGTTGTCTTTCTGTACATGACCCGGTTTCACGATTATAAGGTTAACATTGTGTTAGACCATAAAATAAAACCTTCAATCACACAATCTGTTGCTCTCCAGCACTGTTGTAGTTCTGCAACAGTGAGAAAGCCAGAGGTTGGGGAGCACTGTGATAGACTAAAAAATAACCTGCATGGGGGGTCATACAATACAGACTTTTGATCAGTAAAGTTTCTTTTCTTCTTAGGCCATGTTCACGCGGCTTATTTTGGGATGGATTTCAGCCCGTAATTCGCGCCATACTGCGCGAATTAAGGGGTGAAATCCGTCCCAGTCATTACAGTATAATCCACAGTTCCCCTAATGAACTATGGATTCCGTATCCTCTCCCCGCTCGCCGTATGTGACATGTATATGGGACGGTGTACACGCCGCGGATAAGGAATGTCTTTGGGGCCGGCGGGCGGCCGGCCCCCGCTGCTGAGCACACGGCGTAATTGCGGGCGAAATCCGTCCCGCAATTACGCCGTGAATAAGCGGTGTGAACTCGGCCTTAGGGTATGCTCACATGGCATATAAAGTAGGCTGAAAAATAGAAAATTTCTAGATAAATCATCGTCAGAAATACACAAATATATTTGTGAATTTTTAAAATTGCATTTTTTAAGCATATGCATGCATTATTTCTGCTTTTCCGAGAATGCAGTGCGATACACTATTCATTGAGGTAACTTTTTTTTTAAATCCCATGATGGGTATTGTTGAGGAGCAGTGTAAAAATACACAGTATAAATGTCAGCAGGAATTTCCTATTGAAATTGATGGAACATGGTTTGTGAGCAAATTTCACACCAAAATAAAAGGATTGGATGGACTACAAAACCCAGAAAGATCAGGAAAATTAGGGTTATTTAGTTTAGAGAAAAGACGGCTTCGGGGGGAAATATGTATAAATATATCAAAGGTCAATATAGAGATCTCTCCTAAGAACTATTTATACCCAGGACTGTATCGAGAACAAGGGGGCATCCTCTACGCCAAGAGGAAAGAAGGTTTCTTTGTTTACATAGAAAGGGATTGTTTACTGTAAGAACAGTGTGACTATGGAACTTTCTGCCAGAGGAACTTGTCATGGTGAATTCAAAAAGGGTCTAGAGCGTAATAGTATAAGAAGTTATAGTGACTAGGATTCTGGAGAAGGGTCGCTGATCCAGGGATTTAGTCTGATTTTTTTTCCCCTAAAATGAGGACAATTGGCTTCTACCTCATGGGGGTTTTGCTTTCCTCTGGATCAACACTATAGGCTGAACTGGATGGACATCTGTCTTTTTACAACCTTAAACTACAAAACTATGAAAAATAAATTTAAAAAAATAGCCATAAGATAAGAATGTGACGAAAAATTTGCTGCTCTATATTCAAAGTCTGGGAATTTTTGCAAATTTCGAGATATTTAATCACATCCGAAAACTGGCAAAAAAAAAAAAACCCGGAACAGATTCATGGCTAAGAATATCTAGGGGTATATGTTGTAAAATTTTGACTGCCATCCAAAATAGCCTTGCTCCACATCTATACCATACACCCAGCAGCCTTGGCAATGACCCTCTCTCTGATCACAACCAAAAGTGTCTCCTCTGCACTAATTTGTTAAAGCGATGAGTAAGCGTTACCTGCTCCTATTAAGACTAATATCATAATCACCTTTACATTCTGGTCCTACCTGCCCATGATACAAGTATCCAGGTAATCCCCGGCTTAGCACTGACATATCTGGGCTACTTCATCACTGAGCCTGTGGCATCCTAGTCAGCAGAACATAGAGGAGGTCAATAAGAGGACAACAAAAGCAGCACCAGCTAATGCATTTATTTTGGATAAGTCGTGTGGTTTTTTTTTTTTATACATATGTTACATTCAAATATTACAAGAATTTCATGTATATTAAAGAATTAAAACTTTTCCAAATTGAATTCCATTCATACATATCTTTACATGAATATTTCTACATTAAACATAAATACATGCTGAGAGAGGAGGATGAGACTCCGAGAGTTAATGGGCTAAATAACAAAGGAGAAAAAAATTTAAAGGGATTTAAAAGGTTAACGCAGATGCATCATCTAGGAGGCAGCCATTTTGTACCAGAACTACTACTTGAGAGTCTGCACTTGATAAGATTATTAGGAATTGCAGCAAGACTCAGATAGCCCAGTGGGCTTTTAGGGGTTTATATAATCGTTCTCCAAAACGATTATTTAAGGGGGGCCCTATAGACGCAGCAACATCTCAAATTCTTGGGGCATCTTCTACGGGCAGCTATTGTATGAATACTTTACGGAACCCCAATAACATCAATGGGGCAGATTTAGGAAACTGTCACTTTTAGCAATAAAAATGCAACTTTAATTTTTTTTAGGAACAAAATACAACATACAAGCGTTGCTGTGCAACAGTATGAGATTTATGAAAGGCGTACAACAAAATTGTACCAACCAATCACACTGCAACTTTCATTTCTTGTAGTGCCCTGGAAAAAGAAAAGCTGTGCTGTAATGGGTTGCTATGAGCAACCATAGATGGAGTCCTAATTCCACTTTGTCCCCCGTCTTTGTTGCCCATAGCAACCAATCATGATGCAGCTTTCATTCTAAGGGTATGTTGACACGGCTTATTTTGGGGTGCGTTTCGCCACTTATTTTGCGGCGTACTGCGCTCTAATAAGAGCGAAATGCGCCCCAATTATTATGGTAATCCACAGTTCTCAGAGAACTATGGATTACGCCTGCTCTCCCCGGGCGTACAATACGATCGTAGTGTACGTGCGGGGAGATAAATGACATGTCATTTATTAGCGGTGCGAAATGCATGTCTATGGGGCGCGCCGCGGGAGTACGCGCCGATCAGCGCGACTCCACGAACACCCGGCGTAATTGCGCGGCATACAGTATGCTATGGGCAACAAAGACAGTCATGAAGGATAATTCCGAAACTGTATATTTGTTGCTGAACGCAAACCATTACATTACAGATTTATTTTTTCCAAAGCACTATGGGAAGCGGAAGCTGCATTGTGATTAGTTGTTATGGGCAACAAAGCTGGATTTTGTTTCAGTCCAGCGGTCTCCAGCTGTTTGGAAACTACAACTCCCATCATGCATTTATATAATCTGTATCAGTGGGCATGATGGGAGTAGTAGTTTCCCAACAGCTGGAGGGCCGCACTTTGCAGACCACTGTTTTAGTCAGTTTTAAAAATCTTATTTGTTGTCAAATAATCACAACTCTGCCTTTATTTCACATTCTGCTCTTGAACAAATCAAAGCTGCTCTGCACTTGGTTGCTAAGGACAACGAGTTTCTGTTTTAGACGGTTTTCATAAATGTGCCCCATTGGGTGTTCATTAATACATTGTGAGCTCTGTGTTTACGGAAGGGGGTGTGTAGGACACTTAGGGGCATCATGTATGAAAACTGTCTAGGTCTAACACTTTCCTTGTTGCCCATAGCAACCAATTAGAGCTCATAGCAACCAGTCAGAGCCCTTAGCAACCAATCAGAGCTCCCCTTTCATTTGTTCAGCGCAATATATGAAATTAAAGGGGCACTCTGATTGGTTGCTATGAGCTCTGATTGGTTGCTATGGGCAACAAAGATAATCTTAGACGTAGACAGTTTTCATACATGAGGCCTTTGGTTCACATGTCCTAAGAGGGTTTGTCTGACAATCAGTATTTTCGTAGAGCAGCACCAATGCGATCCTGCTGGTTAAGTTATTCTATACCTACTTGTAGTCATATTTCATACCAGAGAAGTGCCCAGGGTCTTGCGGTAGCACCACCATGCAGGCATAAAACATGGCATCCCCATAACGGTTGGTGCTGGCACAAACATGGCTGCGTCCTATAGACACACTATAAAATAAAATGGCTTTTCCAAACTGTTTAGCCGAGGAGCATGTCCTTCTACAAGTCACACCACTACAATTCATAAATGACTACAAATCATCCAAACATTCACAGCTATATCACCAATGCGCCAAATTTCCTGGCAAGAAATTAAAGGAAAGGAGGAAAGGGAAAGAAGGGGGAATAAATGGAAGATCACCGATCGGATCAGAAGCAAAATATGAAATTCTAGAACAGATCATAGCATATTGAGATTATGTTATGGAAAGTGACCCTGTTTAGGATGGTCTGAACACAAGTTATAGTGTAAGACTACCTGGTAGTCAGTGATATAAAGCGCGTTCTAAGGTCATCTGCTATATACAGGGGTTTCATTCAGAATTACTTCAGATATCTGCAATGAATGAGTAAAATAATCCCAGATACAGACCTCGACTAAAGACGACCCAACTCCATGATCATGTATTTCTGAAAGAAATTTGCACCAAAATACTGGTGTGCAAGCTTTACGGCACATTTAGTATGTATTTCTAGAAACTTATGTGGCGCGTCTTTACTGAAATGGGTGTTTCTTAATAGGAAAGGGGTGCAATACCACACGCCAATAAAATGAGCCAACATTTTGGAGCAATAAGTGGTATAAACTAAGCCAACTAATAAATGGTTTAAAGTTTCACTAAAAGTCTAAGGGCGACATGTATGATTTTTGGATCCCAGGTGCCATTTTTTTGCTCGCATTAGTAGTGTAGAAAGCGCCTGAATCTATGAACCTGTTCTACTGCGGGTCATAGATTTAGCGCTTTCTAGCTACAAAGCAACACTTCTGGCTCAGGTAAACCACTTTTAAAGTGCACTACCTGTTCCAGCAGTAATGCGCCTGGATTTGCCTTCAAAAGTCATAAATGTGTACCTTTGTACGGTTGTAGTGCGACACGCCTCCAGCCCACCCCCGATCTCCGGCGCATTACAAAGTGCCACGGGCGCTTTATAATGCGGCTAATTTTGGAATGTGCCTTGCTAAAAATATAGCGGACAGGGCTGCGCCAGTTTTGGGGCTAAAAAGACACCAGACTTCTGCTGCAGCCCTGTACATAAATGTCGCCCTAAATGTGAACTTTTAAGGTGGGTTCACACTATGGTAATGGCTGCAATGCAGGTACCGCGATGCAACCACGGCAGGGACTAGTAGAGCAGACGTAACCCTGCTTGGGCTATGTTTGCTCTATCTCCCGACGACATACGTATTTCCAGCGGGACTCTGCTTCTATGCTATCGAGTCCCATAAAATAAGTGTAGGCTGCGTTAAAATAGGGCAAACATAGCCCACATAGGGTTACGCCTGCTCTATTATTCGTTATATCCGTTGGGGGACCTGCAACGTAGCCATTACCATAGTGTGAATCCACCATAAAAATGTGCCAGATTTATCATCACTATGATATGCACATTTAAACTGGCCAGTCAAACTTTAAATCATTTATTAGTAGCCTTAGTTGATACCAAAGTTTGACTAGACAATTTAAATGTGCACAAGATTTATCATAGCGATAATAAATCTGGTGCATTTTAGGGTGGGTTCACACTACAATAATGGCTACATTGCTGGTACAGTGTGGGGGTTCACACTACGGTAACAGCTAAGTTGCAGGCATCTGTCGGGGTACTTGATAAAAGGAACCCTGGCGGATACCGCGACGCAGCCACGGCGGCCCCATAGGGAATAATAGAGCAGACATAGCCCTGCGTGGGCTATGTGCGCCCAATGTCAACATCGCATAGTAGCGGAGTCCCGGAGGAAATGCGTATGCTGTCAGGAGATAGAGCAAACATAGTCCAAGCCGGGCTACGTCTGCTCTATTATTCCCAATGGGGCTGCCATGGCTGTGTTGCGGTATCCGCCGGGGTACCTTTTATCACAGTGCCCCGACAGATACCTGCAACTTAGCCGTTACTGTAGTGTGAACCCCCCCACTGTCTACTCTAAGTTTACACTAAGTTTACACACAGTATTGATAAAGCTGCACCTGTGCGTGTCACAGTAAGTGCCTGCAAACTGACCTAAAATATTATAAATCTTGCATCCACCAGCATACTACAGGGCAATGGACTTCATCAGTTATCAGTACTTTTTTCTGCAAGGTGGCGCTATCCATATTCCCTAGCCCCCTGTATAGCCTCTAGAGGAAAAAGCAGTACTAACAGGGCATCACTTTATAGACGTCCAGAGTCCTGCATTTAACATATATCATGATGGAAATATAAAATAATACAGTAATACCTGACTATGGGCTTTACCATGGATATGCAGATTGCCTTGACTATATCTGTATTATGTATCCGGATCCTTAACATGGTTGAAGGAGATTAA
Organism: Phyllomedusa bahiana; assembly: GCA_025379985.1. Lineage (NCBI taxonomy): Eukaryota > Metazoa > Chordata > Amphibia > Anura > Hylidae > Phyllomedusa > Phyllomedusa bahiana. Next base: position 219,962 of record JAODAL010000541.1, on the reverse strand, counting down.
AAAAACATTCTCTGTTTAATTCCAAGAAACAGCACCACTCTTGTCCATAGGCTGTGGGGGTTATTGCAGCTGAAATGTAATATCACACATAGTTCATGGATGACAGTAGCCATGTTTTTTCTAATCTGATTCAACCTTTTTAAATAGGCAAAAATTTCACATGACGGAGAGAGATGTCAATGTATACACAAGTGTAACTGAAATGTAACTACAGGGATAAGAAGGGGGCATAGAAAAGTATAGGGGTACAGGTGTATAGTATGCTCCCTATAGCTCTCCTGCTACATGAAACAACCTTGTCATCCTGGAATGTGTACTATACAAATATCTGTATCTCCACAGTGGAAAACGAGAGGGGGAGTGCTTTATTTCTGCACTGTTATATGCCCCCATGCAGAAAGGGGCCCACCTTTATAGGACACATCATAGGACAGCCAGTTGTTTACCTGTTTGGCCTTGTAGGCAAAGGGGCTCTATTGTAAAGAGCTCCTTTAACATCAAGCCCTCCTGTCTCTGGAGGATACCTTACCTTTCACTACCAAAGATAAGTTATATTGCTAATTTAGATCCTAATAAGCTAAAAATTCATTTAAAGGTGTTCTCCAATTCAGAAAACCCATTTTTATATACCCTATTATAATGTTCTAAGTTCATAGAAAAGGGTCTTCTGTTCAGAAGCCTCATCTTTTGGGAAGAGACCTCAAAGTGTGTCTTCTGCTCTGAAGGACCTGTCCTGCATTAAAGGGGTTGTATCATTTCATTAAATGGTCTTTAGAATAAGGGGACAGTGAAAACAAGCAACTTTGCAATTGGATGTCATTGGCAAAGCTGTCTTGTTTTCACAGTCTGCCTTATCTTCGTTTTCTGTCAACAAACTTCTCCAGTACCGGTTGGATAGTCGGATCCCTCCTCCTTGCATTTCATTAGCCGAGGGCTCTAATAATTTACATTCTGTTCGGCCCCCAGATGGCCGTATTCACGGAGCTTGCATTCCTGCCTCTCACTCAGAATCAGGGGCCGACAACAATTTCACTCTACATTGCTAGCTGCCTCCTTCATTGACACTGCAGCTGCCTCTATAATCAGAAAACAGCAGAATTGTGCCACAGTGCCTTAATGCTCCTGCGTATAAGGGGCCGGCAACAATTTCACTTTATACAGCTAACTGCTCCTCATTGACACTAAAGCTACTGCTACAATCAGAAAACAGCAGAATTGTGCATTGGTGCCTTATGTAAACAGGAAGGGAGATCTCTGCTCTGGATGGATTCAACCGTAGCAAACCTCCAGCTGAGATCAGTGCTGAGTTCATAGAAGACTGTTTAGACTGAATGCAGGCCTGTGGTATGTAAACAGCTCTTACACAATAAGACTGCATAGGGAGAGGACAATGATATGTGGAGGTGGGGATGACACACTGGAGCCAGCATGAACTGTGAAGTGGGGATGATGTCACCCCCCTTTCAGCTAAGAAACACCCAGCTGGGAGGGGAAGAAACGCCCCCTGGATTTCAGGAAGTGAGAGCATCAAGCTTCAAGAGAATAGCCAAACTGATGAAGCGATACATCCCCTTTAAATAAGAGACCCAATTAAATGGGAAGTGTATAATGCTTAATTTCCCATGTGGTGGAGAGGCAGGAGAATTTTACACTTTACTGCTAGATTTCCCCCATAAATTACAGCTTATTGCTGGGGGTCTAAGAAGGGGGATACTAAGTAATCAAATAATTTTCAAAGGACCCTTCTAAAAAGAGTGTCCAAAGCATAGAACCCCTTTACAGCTTCAAAGGCTGCTTTATGTCATGAAGCATTTAAGAAAAATTCAGGTTCAGCAATGAAATGTTATTCTTTGTATAATGGCAAAGCTACCCAACTTTCCACTATACTTTCTATATTAATTTCTAGCAGTTTTCAAGAGCTCTGCTTGCTGTCATTCGATAGTAAGCATCACTAAAGGCTAAAAATGTGACGACCACATGGCTATAACAGATTTTTATCCCATGGAAGGAAACAATCAATATTGGTCTTCAATGACTGCACACAGAGACCTTGAAATCTGTGAGAAGTCGATACAGAAAGCATTATGGATCAGATCAAATTTTTTTTTTATACAAAAAATAAAATTCATTTTCTAAAACTGGAATTCCCCTTTTAATCTAAAATCTTTTAACTAAAACATCAGCACTTGAGTCTATGGCTCTCTAGAAGGGACAATACCATAAAAACTGGACTGGTGGCCATAATTTATATACTGTTATCTTGTCTACAAAATTTCTATGATGTCGTCGCTTCTCCTTAAGATTTCACCACTTCTTATAACGGAAGGGCAAAACAAAGGAATTGTGAAATCTGACAGATATGAAGTTTACAGTGTGTGAAGAAAATTCCGCTTTATTCCAGAAACTAGACAATGAAATATAAATTAAAGATCTGCACTGTTTATGCAATGACCGAAAAGTTAACAGCGGAGGGTTTTTTATGGGGTTTTTTTTTTTGCTTGTTTTTTTTTAGAAAATGGGGCTGCTGAGAAAAAAAAATAAAAAAAAAAAAAAAAAAAGAATAAAAATAAAAAAAAGACAGACAGTAAAACAAAGAACATTTATATGCCTGTATTATAAATGCTGCCATTCGATGCCAGCGAGCGTCTGATTTGCTTCCTGTGCGTGGCCTATTTCCTCCGTGATACTGTGCTGCTGCCAAAGCTTCTGGATCTTTTTGAAACGCTCTTTGCAAAGGTGAAGAGGATTCCCGCGTCTAAAGAGAGAGAAATTGTTGCGTCAGTACAAGCTTTGCAATAGCTGGCTTTAGAAACCTCAGAATATCAGTTGTTATTCTTAGGGAGAGTTGCAGGTGCTGCAGGTATGCCAGGGTTGTTAAAATTTACACATTTCTTTTGACCTGGCTACATTTCCACTCTTTAAAATACACTGTCAGCTTAAAGGGGTTGTCTCACTAAAATGGTTAGCTTTCAACATGTAGGGAACGGTAAATAATGACTTTTTGCAAATGTATTGCTTTGTCAATTTTACTTTGTTGTGGAGATCAGAGAGATTTTATCTTCTCTGAGTGCACAGACCTCCATAATCCAGAGAGAAAAATCGGTTGACCCAATGAGGTCTGAATTTGGCTCTATTGAGAGGTAAAGATAGCGTAGGACCACCCGCCTTGAGATCCCGTTGTAAGCCGGGGGGTGGCTTAAACATTTTTTGATCAAAACGTGTGAACTTAGAATCTCAACTTTTTTTCATGTATGATAGTCATCACAGGTCGGCACACAGGACACTGGCAGCTTGAGAACAGAGTGTGTTTTGTCTAACAAACAAAGGAGACATTGCTTCTGTTTACTTGGAGCTCTGAAGCTCTCTGCTCTATAGATAAGATATCCTGCTCTCATGTCAGTGCAATTAGAAGAGCTGTGAAAACGGAGTGGATATGCTTATCACTGCTATAGTATGACCCCCAGCCTGACCAGGAAGAGACAGGAAGCATGACTCTAAAGCTGCTTTTGGATCTGCGAGACAACCTCCAAAAGTGGTTTTACAAAGCCTAGTCTTCGCAGCCATCTTCAGGCTCCCACTTCCTGATTAGGCTATGGGCAGTTCTACAGCACTAAATGACATTTCAGCTCTGCTAGTCTTAGCTAAGCCTGTTAAAGAAATATTGTTGGTGGCAGTGTCGGACTGGGGTACTCAGGGCCCACAAGTGAAGTTGATTCTAGGGGCCCATCAGTTGAGCTGTTTCTGGGCCCGTCGGTGGAGTTTATTTAAGGCTCCTACCCTACAGCTACTGTAAATGACTGTACATGCCTCCTACATCTTGCTTTTTGCCTCTCTGTTTATGCTTCTTTGCCTCTTCTGAGGATGTATATGCAGTTAAAAAACAACTCCTCGTCTATCATGCTAAGGGGCCCACCGGGGGATTCCTCTATTCCCTTTTGGGCCAGTCCGAGCCTGGGCGATAGACGTATTCAACAGCAGGACATAAGGCTACCGAGCACTAAAGGGTTAAAGTTTGTCAGTAAAAAAACATAAACAAGCTACTGTCCTGCTGTTAGGTCACAGCAGGGAGTGACGTCACCATCCCGGCCACTGCTAGAGCAGAGAGATGTGGTCAGTAACCTAGGGAAGCTTGTGTACACAAGAAGCAAATAAGAACTGCTCTACCTCTGAAAGGAAGCAAAATCAAAACAGCAATGCATTGGGAAATAACCTTTATTTACTTTTACCAACATGTTTAAAGCTAAACACGGTGTCGAGAATACCCCTTTAAAGGGGTACTCCCATCTGATTGATTGGCGTGAACTCCTTCTGGCCACAGCGTTTTTTCTTTATATTGCATTCTGTGGGGTGGAGAATTAAAAAGAAAAAAAAACGCAATTGTGCCGTTTTTGTGGGCGGTTTGTTTTTATGGAGTTCACTGTGAGGTATAAATGACATGCTATCTATATTCTGCCTGCTGGTGCAATTCTGGTGATACCAGATTTTTTGTGTTTTCATTACGTTTTAAGCAAGAGACATAAAATGAAAAAACAGCTCACCCGATGTGATTAGTTGATAGCTCTAGTGCCAGTTGTACGAAGAGTAAGCCAGGCTCACAAGACAAAAATCCAACAAGTAGTGAATTCAGCACCCACACTAATTTGCTAATAATCGGATTGTAAGTATAGTGTGAAACCAGACTGACGCATTTCGGGTATCTCCCCGAAACGCGTCAGTCTGGCTTAACACTATACTTACAATCAAGTTTGGATTACTACTGTTTAAAAGATGCTACAACACAGGTGAAGTTTTATTATTGCCAAGTTGGATTCATTACATTTTATTAATATTAAAAAAAAAAAAAAAAAAAAAAATCTCCTTCATTTTTTAAATTTGTGCTGCATTACCATTTTCTGTAAAAAATTACTGAGTGAGAGCTTGCTTTTTGAAGGCTGAAGTGTGGTTGTTCTTTGGTACCATTATGGGATGCATTTGGCTATTTGTTTTTTTTTTTTTATACTAAAATTTTTGTGGAAGCTAAGTATTTTTTTTTTTTGACATTTCACATTACAATCTTAATGCATATTCTCATACAAACAGCTACAGGATTAAGAAAATCGGCACATCCATATGTAGAGATATGTAAACATGAGTAGGGAAGCTAAGTATTAATAAAACCCTCTAATTCAGGGATATGGCTGGCTTTCTGTCCTGCTTGTTTACAGAGGATTTTCTAGGATACAGACCATCTTTCTGCTCTGCTAGTGGCTGGGTTTACAGGGGTTTGTGGTACCTGTTGAGGAATTGTGAAAAAAGGTGCTATGATGGATACCATGACATAGCTGCCGTGGCCCCATGGGGATCAATGGAGCACACAACTGTCTTTGCAATCTCTTCCAGTCTACCATGCTTTTAGTCCTACAGTGAAAGTGTATAGCACCAGGAAATAGAAAACATAGTCTACATAAGATTCCTATGGGGCTGTGGCAGCTATCTCGCAATGTCTGTCGGACTACTTTTTTTCACGGTACCCCAACAGATACCAAAGATGTTGTGTACAACACCGTGTGAAGGGCCCCTAGCTCCCGCTACATCTTATCCGCAGAAGGGGCTGGGTCATATGGCCTAAGGGTATGTTCACATGACATGTTGGATCCGTTTTTGGATTTGTTTAAGATCCGAAAAATGCATCCAAAAGCCCTGTGTAAATCACATCCAAAACGCATCGAACACGCAGGTGCGTGTTTGGATGCGTTTTTGCTGCAGCAGGAATGCACCCTATAGTTTTAAATAAGGCACCAGCTGTGTCTTTCGGATCAAGAACTGACATGGCAATTCTTTGAATGGATCCGAAAGACGCATCAGAAAGACGCATGTAAACACGTATCGGTGATCACTCGTATGAACGCCGATGTGTGTTTTACACTGAAAGCAATGTAAATCACACTGCACGTTGTTAGATGCGTGTTTGGGTCCGTTTCGGGTCCAAAACACAGATCCAAACACGCATCCAAAAACAGATCCAAAATCGAATCCAACACGCCGTGAGAACAATACTCTAAGGCCTCGTTCACACGGCTTATTTGGGCGCTGATTTCAGCCGTACTGCGCGCCGTATTTGCGCTGCAGTACGGCTGGAATCCGTCCCAGTCATTCGGTAATCTACAGTTCTCATAGAGAACTATGGATTCCGTCTCTCCTCCCCGCTCGGCGAATCCACCGCGGGGGGAGAAAGTGCACAATATTTTTACGCGCCGTGAATAATGAGTGTCTATGGGGCTGGCGAGCTGCCGGCCTCCAGCCCAACGGCTGCCGGCGTAATTGCGGGGCGAAATCCGTCCCGCAATTATGTCGGCTTTAAGCCGTGTGAACATTGCCTAACACTCAGGGCGCGATTCTGCAGCTACCCTTTCCATCTGGGGAAATAATCCTGTCAACTGCTCTCACCATATTCATTAGTCAATCTGGTGAGCGAATACCACATATTGAGCCATTGCCAGCTCTGTGGAACGGTGCTGGAAAGACAGGGTGTTTGCAGCCATAATTCTGGCTGGAGCACACAGTTCCCCCTATTCATGGCTGCGGCCCAACATATAGAGGCAGATTGCTAAACCCCCCAGAAATGACAAGAGCTTCCGTTACTGTCCTGAAGCTGCAATGAGTAGTTTCTATAGCAGTATCAGGAGCGCACAAGTCAGTCTAGTGGCGCAATTATATCACTACAACGCCACTGACCTGAATTCATGGAGCACAAGACAACCCAGAATTATCATTGCACAATGGGGAGATGAGTGAAATCCAGAGAAAGGAGAACCGCTTTAAACCATCTTACATACCGGAGTCCTTGATCAGTTTCTCCATAATCATCCAGGTAGGGAGGTGGATAGAAACAGCCCTTGGTTTTACCAGCCAAAAAGAGGACCTGACATTCTCTTACTCTGCAAAAGCACAAACAATGAATACAATGAACAAACATATAAATACAAGGATCAGTAAGTGACAATTAAACATAAAAAATGTAAAGAAATTCAACGGCCTCCACCCACACCGTACTATTTTTCACTAAACCAGTGCTGCGGCGCCTTCTTTCTTACCATCGGTGAGTATCCTAGAGGTCGGACATCTTCCTATCATAAAGTGATGGCATATGCTAGACATTCACTTTGTATGGGAATACCCTTTATAAGCTCTGCTTATACGTCTATTTTACTAAGGGCCCTTCATTTAGGATCCCACACTGTGCTGCTCATCCATGACTCCTCAGATAAAATTGACAAGTGGGTGTTTCCAATTGTGTGGCTTCTTAAAGGTCTGACACTATGCAATCAGTGCTCTACAATCAGACTCTGTAGGGACACATCCATTTGACAAAGGTAATGGTAACACCCAGTTGTCAATTTTATAATAAATATTTAGGAGGAGTAACAGAAGAACGGTACACTGCTGAGTTACCGTATTTTGTGGTGAATACAAGTTGTTACTAAGACACGTCAGTAGTGATGACAGACCGTCTTTAAAAGGGACACCACACCAATTTATTTTTTTTATTTTTAACATAATCCCGCGAGTGTGAAGACCTCAAACTATTTTCTAGTTTGCACGCTACCATTATTATTACATACGTCACTATGGATATAGGGTCTGACTACAGTAAACAATGGGCAGTGATTGCATGAATGGGTACTCTACATGTATGGTTTATCACTAAGCACACAAAGCATTACTTCACTTCCATTGTCATGTATGCAGACATTAATATAATCTTGGATCTAGCTGCTTAAAAGTGGTTTTCTTTAAGAAATGATGGGCTAATACACACCTGAGAAAGATCCCCATCCCTGAGCCACAAGTGTAAGTGTGAGCAGTGCAGGCTCCCACATCATCTCCATCCAGATCTGTCTGGCAGCAGTAACTCTGAGAGCACAGCATGGCACCGCAGACCAGACACAGAGTGGGGGCTCTGCTTTTATCTCCTCCTGATTTTGGACATCTAAGTCAAACACAAAAAGAAAGTAAAATGATAAACTTCTTAAAGGGGTGTTCCCACGAAGGAACATTTCTGTAACAGGTTGGATCGTAGCAAGCAAAGGCTGGGTTCACACAATGTTAATGTATACGTTTGTGGTGTCTGTCGGGGTTTTGGGAAAAAAAAGGTACCCTGGTACCCAGATACGGCAATGCAGCTACGGCGGCTCCATAGGGCATAATGGAGCAGATGTAGCCCAGCGTGTGCTATGTTTCGCTCTATTTCCCAGCCAATACGTTTATTTTAAGGGGCACAATGGAGTAGTCAGCTACGCTATTGTGTCCTGTAAAATGAATTTATGCATCAGCAAATAAAGAAAAAAATATAGCCCACGTTGGGCTACATCTCTCCATTAACCTCTATGACGCTGCAGTGGCTGCACTATGCTATCAGCTGGGGCACCTTTTCACCTGGAACCCTGACGGATACCACGAACGTATGCATTAACATCGTGTGAACTCATTCTAAGAGATGACCGTGTTACAGCATGAGAAAGGCGGCGGTAGTGGCTGTCCTCCCAAATAATTTGCAAGGGAGTTACAAATATAGCAGAGTTCGTGTGCTTGGCAATATTCAAAACTCTCATAGAAATGAATGGGAAGGAAGGATGCAAACACCGCCCTCCTCCTTCTGTAACACAGTTTTCTCGTAGCTAGCTATGAGTTGACCTGTTAGGGTATGTTCACACTTTGTGTTGGATCTGATTTTGGATTCGTTTTTAGATGCATGTTTGGAGCCGTGTTTCGGACCCAAACACGCATCTAACAATGTGCAGTGAGATTTATATTGCTTTCCATGTAAAACACGCATCAGTGTTCAGATGAGTGATCGCCGATGCGCATTGATTTGTGTCTTTCTGATGCGTCTTTTGGATCCGTTCAAAGAATTGTCATGTCAATTCCTGATCTGAAAGACGCAGCAGGAGCCCTATTTAAAACTATAGGGTGCGATTCTGCTGCAGCCAAACAAGCACTTACGTGTTGGATGCGATTTACGCAGCGCTTTTGGATGCGTTTTTCCGAATCAAAACGGATCCAACACACCGTGTAAACACACCCTTACACAGATATTCCTCTGTGGGAACAGCTTTTAAAAAGGTTACATTTTAAGCTTCTAATACCCACAATATAAATTGTACATCATTCGGATTTATGTACTTACGAAAAATTTGATGCTTGATTAATAAGACTGCTGTAATCTTCTGGCAAATCTATTAGTTTGTTGGACTCCCGTGGATAACTAGAAGGAAGAAATAACAGATAAATTATAGTGCACTATGCTATGGCTTCATTATTACACAACAACCTTCAAAGAGGAAAAAACAAGGAATGCCCAGCGTTACTAAAATAAATAAAATCCAAGAATTTATGGAAGAATGATAAAATCCCAATGTCAGGAAGAATCTGATGCGTTTGGTCTGAAACGCGTCAGATTCTTTCCCTGACAGACTTTTATTATGCTTCGATAAATTATTGGATTTGACTAATTTTGGTAATGCTGGACACTCCTTGTTTTTACACTTTATCTACACTCTGATTCTTGTCCATGCAGTTCCATTATACTTGTGGTGAGCTGCTATTTTAGTTTTCTTATACCCTTCAAAGAGGACCTATTAACTCCTGATATGTCCATTTTAGTAAATACTTATACCTCTATGTAATAGGAATTGTGGAGCACCTTTCTCAATGATCTGCAATGTATGGCTTATTTAAGAACAGGGAGCTCGATTTCCCTTGTCAATAAGGTGCATCTGTTTAAAGTCTGATACTGTTAGCACTGACTGCATAAGACCACACTGTTTTGGGGATGAGCCCCTTTGACAGCGTGTAGTGGTAATGCATGTTCGACAAATTTACATATACGGCTAGAAGGAATAACAGAGGAATGACACTATGCAGAGTTCTAAGAAACCACTTAATTATTGAGAACAAAGGTTTTTAGTTGATCAGACACAGCAGGAGAGCTAATGGATATCTTTACCATGATATGAATATAAATACACAGTCCTACATGGATGGATGCAAATACTTGCAAAAAAAAAAAAGAGTGCAGCCCCATCAGGGGAATGTTTCCATGCCTCCTGTACAAGAAAGACCGTGGAATCGATCAAGTGGTCTCTCTTGGGCAAACATCCTTGTATGGTGATTTTTGGGCCTAAAGGGATGTTCACATGGCCTTTTTTTGGGCTGTTTTTTAGCACGTTTTACAGACTGGAAAATCGACTAAAATCAGTCTCAGACAAGTTTCAAATCATTCCTCATTGAATAAAATGTAAAATATGCCTGGTCATTCACCTGAAGCGTATTTCACAAGTGTAATTGTGTCTTTTTAATGCATTTACGGTCGTAAAAATAAGTGACATGTCAATTTTTGAGCGTTTTTCGCTTGTAAAATCCCCGTAGTCAACAATGGGGATAGGATTTTTCAAAATACGCTTCAAAATACACCTCTAATCAAGCATTTTTTAAGCGTAAATTTACACTTCAAAAAACAGCATGTGAACATTTCCTAAGGGTATGTTCACATGGCGTCTTGCGTACCTGTGCGCTGATTAGCGCGTTCTTCTAAAGCACGAGGAGAGGGAGGGGGGGCTATCCCATTCACTTTCATTATCCTTGCCGCGTATACGCTGGAAAGAAGTGACACGTCACTTCTCTCTGCCGGCGTTCAATGCGCGGTGGGGAAGACGGCAGGTAACCATAACTCTATGAGAGCTATGATTACTGTAATTACAGGTTGCATTTTGGGGCGCACTGCAGCGCAATAACGTCCCAAAGTACGTCCTGAAAGATGGCGTGTGAACATAGCCTAACTGTTCAGTAGGTGGTATAGCACAAGCCAGCATAACAATATTCAGTGCACTTTATTTGCCCTAATTAAGTGAACTTTACATCTGGTAAATCCTAAGAGTATACAGAAGTGAAGATACAAGACACTTCTTCCTAAAAGGAATTGAATTTATGGTCCTTATGTATAAAAACTAGCAGTAAGACTTTCTTTGCCCATAGCAACTAATCAGAGTTCAGATTTTATGTTTCCAGCACACTCTATGAAATGAAAGTGGAGCTCGGATTAGTTACTATGGGCAACAAAGAGTCTTACTGCTAGACCGTTTTCATACATAACGCCCAATGTTTAAAGAGAACCTGTCACATAGATTATGCCCCTCTTGCTGAGTGCAGCACAAGCCAGTGTCAGACCTGCTGTTTCCAGCGCTGTGTCCCTTATTCTGTAAGATGCTGGAGTTTTCGTGTATTTAATGCTCAAATCTGCAGTTTTCAGCCAGAAAAGTCATTCAAAGAGTCCTTCAAAGAGTCAGTTTTTTTCAAACCCGGCCAATCAGAGGCTAGCCCCGCCCACCTCAACTGACAACCTATTACTTTGAATAGGTAGAAACATGTGAATAACTGTCAGTGGGCAGGGCTAGCCTTTGGTGGGCGGGGCTAACACCTGGTCATGAATAAGATTTGAGGGGTAAATGCTCTAAAACGGCTGCATCTTACAGAATAAGGGACACAGCGCTGGAACAGCAGGTCTGACACTAGCTTGTGCTATCCTCAGCAAGGGGGGCATAACCTATGTGACAGGTTCTCTTTAAATATTCAGGAAGATCTGGAAATTATCTAGACCTTGCAACTATAGGTTCCGCTTTATAATGAACCAGACTGGTTATTAAACCCAGTATCGACTCCCTCCATTTCAGACTACTTCTCTGTTACTGTATGCAGCTCACTTGTTCGTCAGACAGACAGACAGACGCTTCACAATATACCATAATAGTGTTACAGAAAGCTTACCTGATGGCCGTCCGGTCAGCATCCAAAAACCTTCTCACCTCTTTGTGTTTACACCAACTTATGCAATGAAAAAGAAAAAAAAACTGTAACTTATCAGTGGGAAATTGGCTTTGAGATAATTCAAGTGTTTTGATAGTCGGGTAATTACCTGTTGATGAGCATTTCCATCACTTGGGGATTTTGTTGAAAAAGGCTGAGGAGGTTGCTGGGCAATGAGAGGAAACTGCAAAGATGGTCAATCTGGCTCAACCCACTCACTATAAATGTAAAAATAAATATCATTTTACAGCGATCTGCCTGTGCTTGTTTTGGGATCTACTGTACAAGATCGGAAAAAGTCATATACAAATTAAAGGGAGTGCGGCATATGACCTAAAATAACAGATAAGTCCACTCTCTCCTTTTGCATCCCCTGTGGCTCCACCGCCGACAGTCCTGTGTCCCCCATCTGTATACGTTTTCATTGCTGACATGCTGTGCTGACTTGTGACTTTTGCAGCCAATCACATCGTTATATACAGCACTTGTCCAATGCAGTTAGTGACTGGCTGTGGAGGTCATGTGGTCAAGTTACTGCTGGTGGGGAACAACCAGGCTGCCCATCAGCGCTGGAATATCCTTTTAAATAGAAAACTTATAGAAATAATATATATTGCATAGTAATGTCTTGAAAATGAGGAGATTTCACCAAATCTCACCTCCATGTTACGCGATACTCTGCACTGTCCGGTGCATGGTAAACATTTATCACATTGCTATGACATTACAGGTGTTACTGCTATTAACATACCTGGTAATTCAGTAGGTGCTGGGACACCATTCAGGTAATGGAAAAATAGAGCTGAACACCTAAGGAAGGGCAAAATCGCCGTTTTTATTGCCCTGTTCAGGTGCCAGCCAGAGGACCACCTCTTCATTGTGCTATAAAATGAAAAAAACACAACACCGTCAAGATAAAAGAATAGAAAAGATACTGCTGGTAAATACGGATAATCATTTTACACAGTACAAGCATTAACGAGGACCTGTCCTCTCTTCTGACACGGCCATCTTGGCAAAACACTTACATTTTCCATAAAATTACAATTTCAAAGCATTTGAAAACGCTGTTCCATTCCTCTGCTACTCTTTCCAGAACTGCACGAATAAATTGACAAGTAGGTGTCATCATTCCAGTCCATTGGGTGTGTCCACACCCCTGTGGCAGTGTCCTATCATAGGTGATGGTGTTGAACATGCCCCATTGACAAGAGGAATGGTAACGCCCAGCTGTCTACTAATTAATGCATTTTAAAGAGGAATAACAGAGAAACATAATAATGCAGCGATCTAAGAAATGATGCGGCAGATCTGTTATTCTGTAGCCTTTACAACAGCATCAGAAGGGTATAGCTTGTACAATATCATTGTAAATGTATGTGCTGATTTATAGGCCGTACCATTCTCTTTTCAGATACCTCCAGCACAAAAAACAATAAGCTTTCTTCATTAGTACTCATCCTTCTGGTAACGTAATATTACTGTTTGCTAATAGCCACCATTTCCCTTCAGAGTGCATATATCCTTTCAGTGATGAGGGAAACGTTTCTGCAGTATGTCACTAATATTCAGAGCTTTAAAGGGGTGTTCTCACCGAACCTCACACAGCCTGCTCTTCACAGCCAGTTCATGCTTCTGTTCTACAGCAGTGACTGACATTTCAGCTCTGCTATTCTTAGCTGAGCCTGTTAGAAGGACGTTAATAATAAAGGGGTTTAACAGCAGGGCAAAAGGCTACTGAGTTTCAAAGGATTAAAGTTTGGCAGTAAGAAAGATAAACAAGCTCCTGTGCTGCTAATAAGACACAGCAAGGAGTGACCTCACCATCCTGACTAGGGCTGCTAGAGTTGAGAGAGGTGGTTGGTGGTCTAGGGAAGCTTGTGTACGCAAGCAGGAGATAAGAACTGCTCTAACTTTGGAAGCAAGCAAAAGCAGTACAGTAATGTATTTGGCAATTTCTTTGCTTCTATATGTAAAGCTAATTAATTTGATAAGAATAACCCTTTAAGTCATATTTCTTCCTTTCTAGTCTCTATCATTTTGGAAAAAATCTTCAGTAGACTCTATGGGCCAGATGTATGAAACGTTGGCCATGTTGGGCAACAGAAGGGATTCTGAATTGGACAAGTCAACCCCTATACTGAAGTCCCTGACCGTACAATGATCATATCGCAAGCACCACAATCAGTAAAGGGCTATTACAGATGTCTGCAATGTAAGGCAACATATAGCCCCTCACCTTCCAGTACACTGGCAGATTGTGTGATACAAAGCTAATGCAGCTTGTTCCTCTTCTCCATCTGGGCATTCCTGATCCATTCCATCTTCGTCTATGAAAATATTAAAGGGGTTATTCCATTTTCTATTTATTCATATCCTTAGTGCTGTACAATGACGACTCATATTGCTTCCTGTCCCCAATGGGACTCATAATCGAAATCCCAAATTATAGGTGTTGTCCAGTTCCTAAAAAAGTTATTAGTAAGCTCCTCCCATTAAAAATACCCCGATACTTACCTTACTCTGCTACTCCGTTGCATAATTTGATCTCCCCAGTGTTTCATTTTACTTTGTTCTTCTGGACAGGACGTCACCGCTGCTGATTGGGTGATAGTCATCTGCCTCTCCATACATTCCTGCTCAGAGCTTTTCAGGTCTGAACATTGACATAACTATCATGTGACGTTTCCACTCGAAAAAAAAGAAGCAAACAGAACACTGGAACAGAGGAGCGGGGGAAGATGAGTATTTTTTTTTTTAATGGAGCGCCAAGAGCTTACCATTACCAAATTTTTTGGACTAGAAGATGCACCAGACTATAAGACGCACTTAGGTTTTAGAGGGGGAAAATAGGAAAAAACATTTGAAGCAAAAAGTGTCTGCTGAAGTGTAGTTTTTATTGGTACCACTTTGGGGTATAGGTGACTTTTTGATCACTTTTTATTCCAATATTTTTGGGATATTAAATGCCCCCAAAAAACACAATTTTGGCGTTTGGAATTTCTCTTCTTCTATGGTGTTCAGTGTACGGGATAAATTATGTAGTATTTTCATAGATTGGACTTTTACGGACGTGGCGATACCAAATATGTGTAACTTTTTATTTTATTACTTGTAAAATGACAAAAGGGGGGTGATATAAACTTGTAATATTTTTTTTTAACTTCTTATTTTTACTTTACTACTTAGTCCCCTAGGGTACTTGACCACTCGGGGCACACTTACTTGTCCTATATACAGCAGCACCGATTGCCCGCTGCCCGAGCGCACCGATCGCCTCCCATCGCCCGAGCGCACCGATCCTTTAAACCCCACCACGGACTTCCCACAGCATCGTGGAACTCCAGCCTCCTGCCAGCCTGAGAGCATATTTGGACTATAAGAGGCACCCCTGTATTCTCCCCAGATTGGGGGGGGGGGGGGGGGAGTGCGTCTTATAGTCCGAAAAATACAGTAATTTTTTAAAAGAACTGGACAACTCTTTTAACCTATGAATTTCTTTACCGGGGTATCTGAAGGAAACCCAAATAAACATGAGGTAAACATATAAACTCTATGCAGAAGTTGGCCCTTGGTTGGATCAAACCCAGGACCCCAGTGCTGCAAAGTAACAGTGTCATCACTGAGCTGCCCAAAATCCTGAAGAGGCTTATAATAGCTGTTTTAAAGTCCAAAATATTCAGTAATTTTTTACATAAAAATTAAGATTTTTGTATTTACCGTAAAATCCTTTTCTCATCTGGTTCATTGGGTGACATTGCGTATAGGCCCTTGCCCAAGGAGGCTGACACTAGGTGGAAACCAAACGTGTTGGCTCTGCCTGGACGGACTATATCCCTCCTTCTGACGCCAGGGTACTCAGTTGGTACAAAAGCCGTAACAGAAATGATAACCCATCGTTCAAATGAGAGAACGTCAATATTGAGAATCGGAATATAGCAAGACAAAAACAGGGAGGGATCGTGTCCCATCAAATAAATCAGACGAGAAAAGGATATTACAGTAAGTACAAAAATCCAAACTTTTCTTCAATATCATTGGGAGACACAGCATCTTGGGATGTCAAAAAAGAGGTCCCAGAGAGTGGAGAAAAAAATTTAAAAAGAAAAAATTTATAGCAGTGTCAGTTAGCACACCGCTGCCTGATGTGCCTTATGGCCAAGGCTTGTGTCAGCTGAGGACAAGGTATGGATTTGATAGAACTTAGTAAAAGTATGAATTGAGGCCCAGGTCCAGTCTTGCAGACCCGAGAAACAGAAGCATGATGCCAGCTGGTGCCAGTGAGGCACTGACCGCTCAAGTGGATTGAGCAGTAACACAAAACAGAAGAGGTTCACCCCTGGACCAGTAGGCTTCCTTCTAAAATTGCAGACTGGATCCAACTGGCAGTAGTAGTCTTAGAGGCTGCCAGACCCATACACGGGGCTTCTGGAGCAACAAATATGGAGTTGGAGAGCCTGAATAATACTGTACGCCCCGCAATTACGCCATGTGAACATAGCCTAAAGGACATTAAACTCCAAAGGGTAAAGCAAAAGAGCTGCAAACGTTGATTATAACCCTGTTCTAATGTGGGAGAAATTAAAAAAAAAAAAAAAAAAAAAAAAAAAAACAAACCATAAGTTGAAACAAAGAAAAATCTCTTTAAAGTATTACTGTTACGGTATGTTCACACGATGTAATTGTGGTGCGCAATTCACCACGTAATTCATAGCTCTTATAGAGAAGTATGGAGTACGTCATTTCTTCGCAGCACTGAAGCACCACTGATAATTAAAGTGAATAGGGCTGGGCCGCCGTGTTTTAGAAGTATGTGCTGGACAGCGCGTACTTCTAAGACACACGTCTTATTGCAGCGGGTACAGTACACGTCCCAATACGCTGTGTAAGCATACTCTTAAAGGGGTTTTTACATTATTTCCAGGACTGTGACCAGCTCGTAGCTACAAACAGGCTGCAGACCTGGAAACCATCCTTTAAGCCTAAAGTTTGCCATCTATTTTAAAACAAACCATTTGCCATGTGCGTTATGCATTAAACCATCATGTTGGATAATCACACTGCATTTCTTATGAACTCTACTTACCTGGACTGGATGTGAGCACTATTTGAACGATATGTGCCATGGTTACTAAGTGAAAAAGGTGCAGGTCCCCAATACCCAAGCTGTACCCTGAAAAGTCCTGGCACTGCACCGCTGGAAAAGAGAGCACCAAGCTGACCTGCCGGGGCAAAAACATGGTCACTGAAATAGTCACATTTACACAAGAAAACTACATCTACAACTAAGTTACAAATAGAAAATAACTATACTGTACATATATTGCATCAACTTTGCATTACTTGTTCTCAATCGTATCACAGTAAGGACTTTATTGAACTGTATAAATCAGTGTTGTCCCCACCTTATAAAGTAATGACATATTGCGAGGATCTGCTTTCTACCCGATCTTTGGGACCACCAAAGAGGAGGTACCACAGGTACCACAGCCATCTATAGTCTTTCTGTGTAAAGTGGCACCCCAGTCACCTTTGTGCAGACCCCAATCCAGCCGACCCCAATCACATGGTGCCATGATGCTATTTCCTGTACAGCGGCGACCGAACACCACTTCAAAAACCAATGTAGTCAATTCAATCTGGAGATCGGTGGTTTCTAGAGGTCGAACCCCCACCAATCATACATTGAAGGCAGATCCTAGCTTGTCATCATATTATAAAGGTAAAATGGATTCAAGTTAATAAACACATGTTTCTCTTGCTGCAATTACCTGGTAAGCAGAAGAATCATTGGAATTATACCCTGAAAAAGCATCACTTTTATATATATTTATTATATACAGGAAGTCCCCGGTTTACGAACGGGATAGGGACTGTAGGTTTGTTCTTACGTTGAATTTGTATGTAAGTTGGAACAGGTAAATGTATTAAATGTAACCCCAGCACAAAAGGCCTCATTTTCCGTTTTGTTTAGTGCAGGGAAGGGTTTTTACATTTGTTTTGCTGTCTGTGCCCCTGGTAAGAAGATTTCACCTCATGTGCTGCTGTGGCATGCTGGAACTTGTCATTCCATAGCTACTATCTGCTGTAGAACATGGAACTACAAGTGCCAGCAGGCCCCATAAGTCTCAGTTTGTAACTAAGGGACAGATGTAAGTCGGGGACTTGCCTGTTCAGACAGTCCCCAGGTTACGAACGGGATAGGGACTGTAGGTTTGTTCTTAAGTTGAATTTGTATGTAAGTCGGAACAAGTATATTTATTAAATGTAACAACATCACAAAAGGTTTTTTTTTGTTTTTTTTTTTTTTCTTTTTGGGAAATAGTCGGGGAAGGGGGGTTTTTTACATTTTTTTTTGCTGTCTTTACCCTTTTTAAATTTTTTTTACCCCCCCCTTTTAGCCCCAATTTCCCTTTTGTGCATGTGGAACTTGTTTTTCCAAGCTCTATCTGCTGTAGAACATTTTGGAACACAAGGCCAGAAAGCCCCAAAAGGGTCTCAGTTTGTAACTAAGGGACAGATGAAAGGGTCGGAACGGGGGTAAGTCGGGGGCCCGCCTGTATATTTTTTTGCTAACTAAAAATTTTTAAAAGGGGGGAAAAAGGGGTTGGAAAAAACCTTGGATCCCAGAAACAATTACATACAAGTTAAAATGTTTGTCGGGGGCCCGGGGGGAAAAAAGGGCCTTTAGCCCAAATCCAGTTCAGCCCATTTTTTAAAAAGTTTTCTAAATTTTTGGGGATCCAAGGAAGGCAAAAACCCCCATGAGGTAGAAGCCAATTTACCTCATTTTTGGGGGAAAAATTTTCCTTTTCCTGATTTCCAAAATCTGGCAACGGGGAAAAAAATCCCGGGGATCTAACGCCCCCCTCTAAAATTCCTTGGCCCACTAGAACTTGTTAAAATTACATCGAAATGTACCCCGGGCCCCTTTTTTCGGAATCCTTTTAATCTATAACTTGTTATTTTTATCACCCCTCCAGAAATGCACCCAAACCCTTCTTGAACTCTGTTAGTAAATTTCCCACCAGGGAAAATTTTTCCTCTGGCAAGGGGGTTCCCAGTCCCCCCCCGGGCTCTAACAGAAAAATTCCCGGGGGGGGGCCATTTTTTGATGTAGAAACTTTTTTTTCCTCAAAAACCGTAGAAAAATCCCCCTTGGGTCCTAGATAAAAGCCCTTTGGGGTATAAATAAATCTTTTTAGCGGGGATTTTCTATTTTGGCCCTTAATATATTTTAAACATTTTTAAATTAGGGTCCCCCCCAAAACCGTTTTTTTCTCTAAACAAAAATTAACCAAACCCTTTGCAAAATTTGTTTTCCTGGATATTGAAAGTCCACCCAGCCCTTTTTTAATTTTTTTTTGTTGCCCCCCTTTGAAACCTGTTCAAGCTCTAAAATTTGTCTTTCCGGGTAAACGGGTCCCCCAAAACTGTACACAATATTCCAGGGTTGGGTCAAAAACCAGGGGATTTTGTATAAGGGGAGAATTTAATTTTTCCCTCATGTGCTTCTATGCCCCTTTTTTAAACACCCCATAAACCCTTTTAAAGCCTGGCACTGCTGCCCTTTGACTTTTGGTGCTTGAAAGTTAAGTTTTCTGTCCACAGTTTTTCCCAAGTCCTTCTCCATTCATTTTTAAAACCACCCTTTTTCCCTTTTTAAATCATGTAATTCAGGGAAAAGGTTTTTTTCCTCCCCATGGCAAAACCTTTTCTTTTAAATCATTTTTAAACCCTCATCTCCCATTTCTCGGGCCCAGGCCTCCAACCGACCAGATCCCTTTGTAATAAAAACATTATCCTCTTTTGGGTGTAGTTTTCCTTTTTAACAACCCTTAGTATATCTGCAAAGTTTCGATATTCTACTTTTCAATCCCTGTGTAAGACCCTTTTTAAATGAAAAAATTAAAGGGGAATGGGGCCCAATACTGGGGGCCCCTTTTGGTACCCCACTAGTAACGGGGACCCAAAGTCTGAGTATGAAACCTTTAAATTTCCCAAACCCCCTTTGTTTTCTATCATTGACCCCCATTTTCTTACCCCCCCTTGCAAAAATTTTTTCCCCCATTTTCCAAGCATTTTTCTTTTTATTTACCAACCTTTTATTGGAAGCCCCGGGTACCCAAATGCAGAAAATTTCCGCAAATAATTAAGCACCAAATGCCTCACCCCGGGATCCATTTCTGGAACAAACCTCCTCATAAAAGTTTGATGAGTTTAAATTTTTTGACGGGAAAAAAACCTTCATAAACCCATGCGGAAGGGCGTTAAAAATTTTATTTTCATTGAGATACTCCGGGAAAAACCCTTTTAGAAAACCTTAAAAAACATTTTACCAAAAACAAGGTTAACTTCCCCGGCCTAAAGTTTCCGGGAATCATTTTTTGACCCCCTTTTTTTAAAATTTTTGGCACCACATTTGCTATGCGCCAACCCTTTTGGGGACCCCCCCCCGTTTTTAAAACAGTCCATAAAAAATTAAAAATACCCGGCCTATCTAACACATTATTTAACTCCCTTAGGACACGCGGGGGTATACCACCCAGGGGGGGGGGGGGGGGGCTTTTTTTAATCTTCCGGGGGGCGGGTTTCCTTCTTCCGGGTTTAGACAAGAAAAAAATTTTAATTTGGAAATTTTTTAACCTCCTCCCTTTGCTCATCAAAAGGAAGCTCATCCCCCCCCCTTAAAACAGGGGGAAAAAAGAAATTTTTTAAAAATAGGTTTTTTTTTTTTTCTAAACGCCCTCTTACCCTTTTCCCTCTGTACTTTTTTAAAGGGCCAACATTTTCTTTTTTTAATTTTTTTAACATTTAAAATATTTTAAAAAAATTTTTTGGGGGGGTTAGTTTTACTTTCTATTGCAAAAACTCTTTTTGTCTCCAGTTTTTGCGGGCCTTTATCTTTTTTTTAAACACATTTTATTTTTTTTCCCCGATATTTTTCTTAGCGCCCCCTTCACTCCCCTCCCCGTTTTTAGTATTTAAAAAACCTTTTCCCCTTTTTTGTTTTTTTTTTTTGCCCCCTTTTTTACATCTCTTTTTGATCCAATTTTAGGGGTTTTCCTGTTTCTAATTATTTTTTTTTACCATATGGAAATGTACCTTCAGCCAGGGGGCGCCTAAGATTTTTTTTAAAAGATCTCCCTTTTAAATTTTTTTTCCCGGGCATTTTTAAACACCCTGCCCCCAGCCCAATACAGTTTATTTCCTCGCTAAGGCGGGGAAAAAATTACCTTCCCAAATTCAGTTTTTTTTGAGGCCCCCTTGAAAAAAAATCTTTGAAGGATAAGGGAAAATTTTTAATTAAATTATGGTCACAAATTTCCTGGGTGCCCCTCAACCTAAACCCTTTGTTACTTCCGCCCATTTCTATTAGTCAAAAATTAAGTCTAAAAAGGGCCCTTTCCCTCTATTCGGTTTCCGGGGCACCTTTTGGGGAAAGGAAAATTATCTTTAGTTATAGAAAAAAAACCTTTTTCCTTTGTGAGAGTTTCGGGTTTTCAGTTTTCCCATTTTTTGGTCTGATTTTTTAAAGCCCGCCCAAATAAAAAACCCATTTTTGTTAAATGTCTTCATCTTTTTGCCTAAGGACATATTTAAATAGGGGTTTTCTGTTATATTTGGGGGCCTATAGGAAACCCTTTTAGAATTAAAATTACTGAAAATTTACCCCCCCAGGTTAATATTTACCCATAATGATTCCACCTTTTTCACAAACCTGTACCTTATCTTCCCGGGGCAGTTTTTTGGCTTAAAGACAGGATTTTACATAGAAAACAGACACCTCCCCCCCTTTCCCCGGTTTTTAGGGGTCACTTCAAAAAAAACCCTGAAACCCCCTGAAAGTTAACTGCCCAGGCCCTTTTACTTCCCCGTCCAGCCACGTCTCAGTTTTTCCCCACTTTTTGCCCAATTTTATTTTTTTCCCTGCAATTAAAAACTTCTAGTTAACATTTTTTTTGTTGGCCCAGACCCCCGGGCATTGGCCACATGCAATTTGGGAGATTTTCCAGTTTTTTTTTTCCCTTTTCCCCCCTAAAAACTTTTTAACAAATTGCTCCCCTTTCCCAAACCCCCTCTATCCCCTGATTTATTACAAAAACCCCCACCCTCTATTTTAAACTAACCTTGAAACGCAAAAATTTTAAACCCCCCTTTCCCCCCCAGCCCCCTTTTAAAAAAATTCCTCCAGCCCCTACCATTTTTGTCCCCCAATACAGCTGCACCCCTCCCCATTTGGGTGCGGGGCCCCCCCTAGCAAAAGCCTGAACCCCAAGACAGAAGACAGCCCCATTTCTCCCAAAAACCCAAATCCCCTTTCCTACACCAATTTTTGAGCCCTTTTTCACCTCTCAAATTTCTCCCTCGGGGCCGCCTCCTTTTTGTGGGGGGCCCGGGGGAAACGGGTAATATTTTTTGAAAGGCCTTTGCCCTTGAGTTTTTTGGCCTAACCCCCCTGAAACCCCTTTTTTTAAATGACACTACACCAAACCCTCTAACTTTGTCATTGATCCCAAAATGTGGACCTGTGACGGGTTTGGGTTTCTAAACCCAAAGCCCCACCCGGGAAAATTCCTGTCAGCCCGATCCGCGATATGTCGAAACCCGGGGCCCCCCCAGGTAAACAACAAACTGTTTGGCCAAACACGGTCTTTGGCGGCAATTGCCCTGTCTTTTTCCCCAAAAAAGAGCCCCAACAACAATCCACCCACCCTGGGGTCCCACTCCTTTCCCAATCTTACGGAGCAAAAACGGGGGTATGTCTTGCTGCAGAAAACAAATTTCTGGGGCCAAAACCCCCCCTCATTCCGCCAATCTTCCCAAATTTTTTGGGTGTCCCAGTTCAGGACTGGGCCCTCTCTAAACCCCTTCCCTCTACCCCCCTTTCCTAACTTTAACCCACTAGCTCCCTTTTCATTTTTCCTTTAAACATCCAAGCTACCAAAAAATCTGTAAAATTTACTGCCCTTTCAAAACCCCCCAAATCAAAAGCCCCCCCCAATATTAAGTCCCCACTTAAGCAAAAAGCCCGACCCCCCCGGGCCCCGCCCCCCCCAGAACCAACACAAAAAAAAAAAACAAACACAAAAAACAAAAAACCCAAACAAAAAAAAAACGCCCCCAAAAAAACCCAAAACGGACACAAACAAAAAAAAAACCCAACACACCCCGCCGCGTCAGAATCCCAAAACTTACACCCACTTATTTTTTAAAAAACCCCTTTTGTTTCCCGCAGCGGGCAACCCCTCCTTTTAGAAGGCAAAGGCCTACTGGCTCCACAAGCGCTTTTTGAACTCTGCTGTTTGGGGAACCCACTCCCCAAATATAAATTCCGCCCAAAAGCACCTGCCCAAAGTCCCCTGATTGATTAGCAAACTCAGTATGTATGTATATTTTGAAAGTTATGGAACTACAAGCACAAAACTACTCTTTTTAATTTCTATTTAAAGTAAGGTTTAAAACCAATATTATAGCTGCAAAAAGGGTTTAAATATATTTTGCTACAGATTTTTTAAATTTTATTGCAATGATAAATGAACACAGGGAAAAATTTCTGAAGGATTAACAAGGGACAAACAGAAAAAAAAAAAATGGGTTTTAAAATGTAGAAATTTGGGGGTCTTTTTTCCCCACAAAAAGGAATTTTCCCGGGCGAATTCCACAAGGATTCCAACTTGAAATCCTCGTTTAAAACTGAAAGAAAACTATTCCCATTGACCTCAATAGAAAAAAATGTGTTATAGTTCATATGATGTGTATTTTCGGTGAGCGGTGTTCAAAAGCAGTGCAAAGTAAAAAAAAATATTACTATTGATGTCAATGGAGATGGCTAAAATCCTCATGCAAATACTTGCCCAAAACATTTGTACGAGTATTGCATGTGGATTCATATGCGGATCCATGTCCAAAATCAATAGGCATGAATTGGACTGTAAGCCACATGTAAAACCAAATTCAAAAAATGACAAAAAAAACTACAGAGTTAAACCCAAATAAATTTTTGTAAAAGAAACCCAGTTTGCTGCAAAAATGAATGATGGGGTTTTCAAAAAGCAGAAAACCCAAAAAAATGGGTTTCTTGTTATGGAACGTAAAACCCCAGGGGGGAGGACAAAAAGGGATTTCCTTGGGGCCCCAGGCAAATAAGGCAAAGAAACGCCCCAACCCCCCCCTATCCCCAATGTAAAAATTTTGCCCATTGCATACCCATTTTTCCCCCCCCCTTTTCCCGCCTGGGATGAAGTGGGGGCCCTAGGGGGTTTACCTACCCTGTCCCCCCGGCCCCGAACGTAAAAATAACACCCGGTGTGAGGGGGCCACTTCATGAAATTTAATTTCCCTTTTAAAAAAGGACTTGGGCACATTAAGAAGTGAGGGGAATCGAGGAGAGGCCCATAAGTAAATAGCTGTAAAATTGGCCCCCCCTTTAAAGACCGTGGTTTCCGTCCTTTTGACGGCGGGGGGGGGCCATTTTTGGGCAAAAGGGTCCCGCGCGCGTCAAAAGAAAAGTCCTGGCCCGAAAACCGGGGGGTTTTTTTTCGGGGGGCCCGGGGGGCCCCAGCTGCGCTGGGGTCGGGGGCTGTAATACACAGCCCCAGAGCAACCCCTGTGAGCCCGGGGACGGAGGAAAAACCCCCCGCAACCCGATGCTTTTTAAAAATTTGGGTTGCGGCGGGGCGTTACCCCGCAGCGCCCAAACCCAAAGGTTTTTCCCCTGCCGTCGGGTGATCGGAAAAGCCCGGGGAAAACCCCACAAACCCAGGGAAACGCAGCCAGTCAGCAGGGGACCTAGAGTAAACCCCAGAGCTCGTGTGTATCAAGCCAGGGGCCTTTTACCCCACTGGGGTCTGTCCCCCTCCCCGCCTTGTTTAAAGTGCACAATTTTTAAAAGCATTTGCATAAAAGAAAAATGCTAAAACAAATTAATAAATTTTAAAAAAAAAATTGGGAAAACCCGTTCTCCCTTTAAGGGGTTAAATTAAAAAAAAAAAAAAAAAAAGTTTAAAAAAAACCCCCAAAAAAGTAAAAAAAAATGAATAAAAAAATAAAAATAAAATAAAAAAAAAAATTGTAATAAAAAATAATTTTTGCCTATTTTAACAAAACACAAAAAACCAACACATATTAGGTATTCACACGCCAAAACCTGAAAAAGAAATTAACCCAAACAAGTTATTTTGTTTAATTAAAATAAAAAAAAAAAAAAAAAATTTCCAAAATTTTTAAACTTTTTAAATTTCCAACCCAAAAACCCCAAAAAGTAAACCTCATCCCCCAATAAGGGCCTCCAAAACGCTCCAAGAAAAAAAAAACCCCAGTAACCCCGTTTAAACCAAAGCCCCAAAACCCAAAAAAAAATTTTCCCTGGTCTTTAACTATTTTTTCCCCAGGGGGGTTGGGCTTCGGGGTTTTAAAGGGAATCTGCCCACCATTTTTTTTTTTTTACCATTAAAAACAAGACACCGATACATATTTTTTCCCTTCTTAAGCGTTTTTTTTTCCGGATTTTTAAGATTTTTTTCATTTTTGGTTCCTCAATATGATTGTTCATTTCTAAAGGTTTTTTTGGTTTAGCTGTTTTTAAAAACACTTTTAAAGAAAATTCCCCTTTTCCCAGCAGTTTAAAAGGCCCTTTGGACCTTTTGGAACCGGGAGCAGACCCATTGACTTTTTTTATAGGAAATTTTTCCAGGCATGCTCTTTTGACCGGGAAGAAGAAAAGGGTTTTGCAGGGGGGAAGAGGGTGAACTGTGACTATCTCCTTTTCCTGACTGGGGGAACCTGTGTTATCTAAAACACATTGGTGTCACTTTTCAGTGAAATTTCCTGCTTGTACGGGATAATAGGGCAGGAATTTCAGCTTTTTTTAAGGGCCCAAGGCCCAAAGAAACAACGCGGGGACTTAAAGGGAACCTTTCACATAGGTTAAGCCCCCCCTTTGGGCTGGGACACAAAGCTAGTAAAAACCTTTGCTGTTTCCGGGGCGCTTTTTCCCCCTTTATTCTGTAAGTTTCCGCGGGTTTTTAAAAGAAAAAAAAATGCTCCCCGGGTAAGCAGGTTTTTTAAGCCCCCCCCCACCAAAAGGCAAACCCCCGGGCCCACTAAACGTTTTTTCAAAATGTTTCAATACCTATTCACAGTAAAAAAGGAAAACTGGTGGTGGCGGGCCAAAAAAAAACCCGGGGACCCCCTTTTTTTTGACTCTTTTTCGGGCTGAAAACGGGCGAATTGACCCATTAAATGCTCTAAAACCCAGCACTTACAAAAAAGGGGAAACACGAGCGGGAAAAAAGAAATTCTGCCATTACTTGTGCTTCCCTTTAAGAAAGGGGGGCAAAAACCCTAGGGTTACATTTTCTCTTTAAAAATTTTTAAAAAAAAATTACTGAAAGCATTTAAAATTTTTTTTTTTTTTTTTAAAAAACAACCCAAATTTATTTTTAAAAAAAATGTTTTTTGGGGAAATAAAAACGGAGTTAAGCAATAACCATTTTTGATGACAAAATTCCCTTTAATTCTGCAATGCCATAAAAACAAAAAAACAGTCCATTTTTTTAAAAAAAATAAAAAAATAAACTGTTGGGGAATATCAAAATCTCGAAAAAATGACTAAAAAACCCCTCACCATTAAAGGGAACATTTTCAAATGTCAGCACAACGGGGGGCCTTTTTCATTGGGCCCCCCATTTGGCACCCAACATTCCCTGTAAAAACCCATAAAAACCACATTAATAGTGCAAGCAATTGAAACTGGTTTTTTTCAATAAATGGGTTCTAACACTTTAGGGGAAGGGAAAAAAAGGCGGGAAAAAGAGCACACAATTTTGGGAAAATTGAAAAACCCATACCCTACTAAAAGGAATTCCCGGGTTAAGGGACACTAATACCTTGAATGTGTGGCAGGAATAAATTTGGGGAAAATTTTATAAAACCCCCTAAATTAAATACTTGGGGTTGTAAACCAAAAAAGTCCCTATTTTTTTTTGTCAATCTCCCCGCAATTTTAAAAAGGTCCCCTAATCTAATTTAAAACCTTATTTTGGATTACTGGTCCCTATTTAATTGTGCCAAAATTTTGGTGCATTTTTTTTATTCTTTGGGCCCCCATTAAAATCGAATTTTAAAAACAAATGCCCCCTTAAAGTGAAAATCATGCCCTTTTTTAAAAAGCCATCCCCCCTTCGGCCCGGACTTTGGGGCGCATCTAAAACGGGGCCAAAAAACCATAAAAAGGGAAAGGGGAGTAAAAAAGCTGTACAGCAGTATTTTGGTGCAATTATCATAATGCGTGTTCCCCAGTAAGAAAAACCCTTGGGTTTGGGCTAATTTGCTTTCCCCGGGCTTGAAACCCTGGGACAATCCCGGGTGTTTATACCAAAACGATAGCCTTTACAAAATGCAGTATTTCCCCCCCCACAGCCATACCCCAATTGTCTCCAATAGTTTAAAAAAGTTGAAAATCAAAATTATACAGCAAAATTTTTTTGTCCAAATGGTTTGGGTTAAAACGTTCATTTTCCCCAAAAAACCTTTTTAAAGAAAAAAAACAAAAAAAAAACCTGACAAAAAATCGCCCAAGGTTTGTATCCAAAGGATTTTTAAAATTTGGCATACATTAGGCCCAAATTTATACCCTTTTTGAACCACAAAGGGCGGGGCCTGTGGGGCAATCCATAGAAAAAAAGGGAATTGGTACCACCCTTTTTATAAAATAGGGGGGTATTTAAAAAAAATAACAATGAAAAAAAATAAACCCCAAAGTGCACCAAAAATTAGAGGGGAAAAAGCTGTAACTACAATTAAGGGCAGCACTGCCTGAAACGCGTCAGCCTTTGCTCCTCTGATTTTTCGGTGCACTTTGTGTGATTTTTTTGCATCTGTTATTTCAATAAATACCTCCTATTTTATACTTGGACCGGTGCCGATCATCTTGCATTTTTTCCTTTGGATACTACTCACGTTTCTTGAGACGTGGATCTAAGCACGGACAGTATTGGTGGACAATATCGTGGTGCAAACTAGGTGAGCTGGCTATTTTTATTTATTTCTCTTGTGCAAACCGTGCCTTGAATTAAAGTAGTCCCTCTCAGTTTGGGTACATTCCCAGGTGGTCCAGGGGCGTTGTCAGGCAGTCTGGGGGCACTCCTGATCAATCCAAAGTGTTCATGGGCAGTTTTGGCCCCCATCTCCTGCCAAGTTGTGCAGGTCTGCCTTAAAAGGGTTGTCTCACTACATTGATTCCTCTTACCTCAGTCCTGTTTTCTTGTTTTCATTTTGAATTCAGGGGCGTGTTTACTGGCTTCCACTAGGCAGCAGTAGAAGCCAGGTTGTAGCTATAGCAACCAGTGCTGGCAGCCTATCAGGAGAGACTGAACAGGTCTGTAGCTATAGTTTCCTGAGGAGCTGATGCAACCCATATAAGAGGAGATATCTAGGAATAGGTAGGACACTGTTAATGGACACATTTTGCAAAGTGACTTGTTTTTGCAAGATCTCTAACATAAAAAGCAATCCTTGTAGTGAGACAACCCCTTTAATAAATACTTTGGTATTGGCTAGTGGTGAAAATGAGACTTTACAGGAAAACACAGTCTGGTAATCCCTTCAGTACAAAACAAAAGAAAAAGCTACGCCTACACATACACTAAAAATGTTTCCCTGAAAGCAGTGTGAATATAGTTTTAGGTATACATCCTGTCCCCCCCAAAAAAAACACAATTGAAAAATAAAAGAAAAAAAATAGTGTACTATGCTGCGCTATTTTGTCCGCTCAGGTGATAGACACCATGGCGGAAACCCGATGGGCCCAGTTATAGTCAATGGGGTCTGTTAGGAGCCGTCATGTAACGCATTTGGCACTGCCATTATTTTTGCTTTTTTGTTCCTTTGACAGAACAGGAAAAATGGAAACAACAATGCAGAAGAGAACGTAGCTTTAGAAAGACCTAACAAAAATCCCCAAATTTACAGACAAGTGTGGTTCGTGCTGTCCCGTTATAAAACAAAAGATTATTAGTGTAAAATAATTTACATTGTAAGAGCCGAGAGAAGTGTTTCTGCACCACTGACAGGAGGCACACGGTCCAGTGTGCTGCCGCAAACCTCGTCAGGGACTTCAAGCAGTCATCCTACAAGTGAAAAATTCATCAGATTTTCGGTCACAAATTTACATTGATAGAGCAGCACTAAATGGTGATTCTTAGGAATACGTTTCATACACCTTTCCAAATATCCACTTCGAGCTACTGCTCTTTGTTTTAATGTTAAAAAAATCAAAAGTGATCCTCACCTGTCGACAAGGTAGATTTCCAAACAAGGGTCTTTCTTCATCTGTTAGTATGCGTTCTGAAAAAGTGCAAGGCCAGGATTAGCTGTAGTCTAATTGGTGCACAATGACTAACTACAACTAAACCGTTCCTACCAATAGTTTGGATGGTGTATGCACAGCTCTCCCAGCACATAATGGGGACGCGGGGGTCCTGCTCATTAGGATGAACGTTGAGGCCAACCTTGTAGGTTGCTGTTCCAAATGTTGTCAGCATTTCCTTAATGCTATCTGAATACGGGTTCCTTGAAATAAATGATAAACCAACCAGTTAAAAGCCACGTACCCCTTCACAATCACTGTATTTATTGTGCCATCGCATCTAAAATAAGCAATTTTGAGAATAGTTCTGAATATAAATTCTGCACTGTTTTGTGTCTACAGTCCCAACACTGACCTATGTGTATACATGGCAACCGACTATAAATGAACCTTTTATAGCCTGACCAGAATCCCTCTAACACCTCCCCCCCCCAAATATAACATACTGTACGTTAACAAGAATTAAACTCAAGGTTCTTTTGTGGTTTACAACCATGAAGATACAGAGGTCTACATAAGACTTGTATATACAATCGCAGAAGAGATTTAAATACAGTCTATTCACAAAGCTGATTAAAGAGGTTTTGCCACAAAGTAAAATTGACGTGAGAAGTTTGAAAATTAAATAATAAACATTTTCACCATTCATCATTATTAAAAATTCTGCACCGTTTTTGCCTTAGCTGCTCCTTTAGTGATCCATTGTTTACAGCTCATCTCCAGGGGATACGACCAGGGCTGGGAGCTCAGCAGTCCTGGTCGCACATGCTCAGACATCACCTCTCCTCTCAGGCAGCTACTGAGTGTTCAAATCCCAGGTGCTGTCCCTCTACTCCCGTCCTCTGTACTCCTTAGTAATTAGTCAGACAGTGCAAATAAATTTAAAAAAAGAAACCTCAATGTGGTCTGTGCATTGATAAAGATAAGAAAATCCACAGGTTTGGTTCCTGCAGGGATTTGAACCAAGGACCCTTGTGTCTGGAGGCAAAAGTTTTACCTCTGAGCTACATTGTAGCTACTTACAGTTCTACACAGAAACAGACCTTTCTTTGACTAGAGAGAGGAAAGGCCTGGTGATGTCATCCTGCAGGGTCACAGGATATGCAATTCAAACAAATCACTCACGCCCCCTTATGAGCTCACAGAGCTGAAGAGCTGGAGGCAGGAGATATGAGATGAGATCGTGGCAAAACCCGTTTAATATTATATTTAAAGGGACACTAATGTCAAGTCGGAGTATTTTTATTAACCAATATTCCTGGAAAAAATTGTTTTTAGACTTTTCAAATTTTTTTTTGTTATTTTCTATTTAGACAGTTCTATGCTATTAAAACCGACATATAAAATTTTCCCCTTCTCTGTGATAAGATGATAAAACCACCCGATATTTAAAAAAAAGACATAAAAGTCACATAATACATGTCAATATGTGAAAAAAAAAATTGACGGTAGTGTCTTTTTCAGATGCACTAAAGAAAAATCCCATATCCCATACTTTCACAGTGACAGTTACTCAAAGTCATTTGATAATTCCCTATACAGTGGTACCTCGGTATAAGTCCGCATTGGTACATGTGCTGTTTGGACGTGAACATTTTTTTTCTGGTATACATTTGTTTGGAATAAGACTATAGATGGCCTGGACCTGCAAGGCAGCAGACGTTCAGCAGAGGAGCTCGGCACAACTTTCAGCTGGTTATCTCAAGCCAGAACGCAGGATTTAGCAGCCTGTTTCTTCTGGAGGTGAGTGTTGCTTTGGCCACACACAGACACTCCACGCGGCTTCTACCATGTTTCCCCGAAAATAAGACACCCCGAAAGTAAGACATAGCAGAGATTTTGTTGAATTCCCTAATATAAGGCACCCCCCGAAAATAAGACATAGCGGAAATCATTGCTGCAGCTCCCCATACACAGGCCCGTCCCTAAGGGTGGTCAGAGAGAATGGAGTGGAGGGGGGGTTGGGTGTTCCCAAGCCCCGCCCGCCCCGAGAAACAGTCCTGGGACATAGTGTTGTAGCAGAGTGTCGAAGGACCTGTGCAGGGAGGTCATGTGACTGTGATGTCACCACAGGTCCCGAACATCCCAGGACAGGAGACAAAGTGTACAAGTAAGTGAGGGATGGGTGGGGAGAACAGAGCAATGATACTGACACATATACACATCTCACAGGATGGCTGATGCGGCATGCTGGAACTTCTAGTTCTACAAGTCCCAGCATGTCACATTTGCCATCGTTTGAGATAAGTCACTGCAGCTGCCATAAAATGTCCTTTACATAGATATATTTTTGTTGATTCTAAACTTTCAGATATATAATAATATATATATATACACACACACAACACACATCAACACACCCACACACACACTAGTAAAGCATGCTATAATTTATTTGTGGAAAAATAAGACATCCCCTGAAAATAAGACATAGTGCAAAAATTAATATAAGACGCTGTCTTATTTCCGGGGAAACAGGGTATTATCAAGCACTATCATGCCTCTCATATGTGCTGTCCCTCTATAGCCACGGTCTCCCCGGCATCTTTACACCCGATCCTCTAATCTCCTTCTTACTTGGGGAATAAACTGCACGGTAGCCTGCTTGTTCCGAGTATGCAACAGTGTGTGTGAGATGGTTTGGGACTCTGGTATACCTCTCTCACTTACCTTCCAACGACTTCAACCCTCTGCTAAAACACAGTCACCTTTGGGCCGGCTACAGTTCATACACCCCGCTATTACAGCTTCAACCAGGTTGCCTTTGGAGAATGCGAATACTATTGTGGATGATACACCCTTATCTTATTGTTATTTATTATAAGAACTGATTATTTTCCCTTTATTTCCTATGGGAAAAGTTCCAAGGATCTGGAACGGATGAATGACTTATACCATGGTACCACTGCATTTTCAAAGTAAGTGGTAGTTAAAATACATACTTTGGCTGGAAAGCAGGCCGGAAGCCTTCAGGGATGTTTGATTTCTTGGAAGACTCTGATCCATCTACAATTATTAGACAATTATACATATGGTTATAATGTTACACAAACACACAAGGGCACATAAATATGGCGCTGTCCACTCACCAGTGATATTCTCTCCATCAAGTTCTTCTAGTACTCTGATTTGTTGTCCAGTGACATTCACCCATTCAGCCAAATCTGGTTGTTCTGAAAAATCTAACCTGTAAAAATGAAGTGCGGAAGACAGTGATGGCGTTGAACACTAAGCCCAGCCCTGAAGAACATTTGGTATAAGGGTGCTTTCACACGGTGCAATTTTGGTGCGTTTTTTCATTGCGTTTTTTGTGCAGGAAGGCTCAGCAATTAATGCTGTACATTGCTGCACAAAAATCGCGGTAATTTCCACGATTTTACCGTGAATTTAACACTATTTTTGCCGCGATTTTTGTGCAGCAATGTACAGCATTAATTGCTGTGCCTTCGTGCACAAAAAACGCACCGTGTGAAAGCACCCTAATGGACACAAGTCTCCACAATGGTCTCCTGATTGCCACAGATGCGTCTTGTCTAACCCTGATGATAAGCTTTTGCCAGAGGAACCAAAGTCTGGCTGCTGCCACGGACTTGTAGGATTATGGTATGTTCACACGTCTGATTTGGATGCTGTTTTCAGACCGTTTCTGTGTCCAAAACAGCGTCCAAAAAGCTTCCCAATTGCCCTCAGTTCATTTTCATTGATTCCTATGTAAAACCGCACTGTAGTTCACACGCTGTTCTGGCCACTGAAAGTGTCATGTCAATTCTTGAAGCATTTCCCCATAGGAATCAATAGAGCGCTTCAAAACCTTGTCCAATACCTCATCCAAAACCTCTGCAGGTTTTGGCCATGGTTTGTAAAGTTGTAATGTTGTAGGCTGGCCGAGATAAAATTGACCGAAGAACGTGCGTCTCAAAAACCTTGTCAAATCCTCTTCTGAATAAGCGTGTTTCAGGCAAGGTTTTGATGCTGTTCTGGGCGCTGAAAAATCATCGTCCAAATCAGCGGTGTGAACATAGCCTTACACGCTGGTCATGCATGGGTGCGTTCCACCAGACTGAAAGTAAACCCTACGTGAAATCCACACGCCCTCATCTGGAGAGAACCTCTTGAAGCGAGTAATGCAGTTTAGAAAACCCCTTTCATATGTCCTAACATCCTATTAAGGATTACCGAGTTAACAGAGACGATTCCTCATCTTTTGGCGTGGAGGGCACTTCCAAAAGGCATCACTCTCTGGAAGGCCAGTGATATGAATTGACACTGTGTAATGCGTAACTTAAACTGTAGGGGTGCTACAGGGAAACTCAAATGGGTTGTCTCACTACATTGACTTGTCCTGTTTTCTTGGTTTGATTTTGAATTCAGGGGCGTGTTTACTGGCTACTACTAGGCTGCAGTAGAAGCCAGGTCTGTAGCTATAGCAACCAGTGCTGGCAGCCTATCAGGAGAGATTGAACAGGTATGTAGCTATAGCAACCAGTGCTGGCAGCCTATCAGGAGAGATTGAACAGGTCTGTAGCTATAGCAACCAGTGCTGGCAGCCTATCAGGAGAGATTGAACAGGTCTGTAGCTATAGCAACCAGTGCTGGCAGCCTATCATGAGAGATTGAACAGGTCTGTAGCTATAGCAACCAGTGCTGGCAGCCTATCAGGAGAGATTGAACAGGTCTGTAGCTATAGCAACCTGAGGAGCTGATGCAGCCCATACAAGAGGGGATATCTAGGAATAGTTATGACACTGGTAATGGACACATATTGCAAAGTGACTTGTTTTTGCAAGATCTTTAACATAAAAAGCAATCCTTTTAGTGAGACAACCCCTTTAAAACTTTACTGCCAGGTTTCTCCACAGAGTACAGTTGACCACTGGGGACCCAGAATAGGCAAAATCTGTAATCAGATCATTGGGGCACATTTATCTAGGCAGTTGCACCAGAATTCAGGCACAATCTGAGCCAAAATTAATGTTGTACATGCTTTACACCACATTTATGTGTTTTAGACTGTTTCTAGACACTTCTGTGGTTTCACATGCTAGCAATATGGCAAAATTTTGCCACACTTATAGGCTTAAAATAAGGCAAATTAATAATGATGTTAAATTAGATTAGGACAGTTTTAAACTGCACCAAATTTATGAACACTTCGGTAAATGTGGCGAATTGTAAGGCTGTCCAGTCTAACTTTACACTGTGTAAGAGTTAGATACTATAGATAAATCTGCCCCATTGTGCAGAAAGTCACGCTCTCTAAGCAATCCTATTACATCAACTTTGAACCTCCCATAGGAATGCACAGAGATTCACTTCCAGTTCACACAATGATGCTGTGTATTTCTGCAACTCGGAGTGCACGTCACACAAGTGGAAGCAGTGAGAAATCCTGTATTTAGCTGCATGCAAGCAAAACTACAATTTGTAATGAACTAAAGGAGAAAAAGAAAACCCGGAATGGTCCTTTAACCCCTTAAGCCGAACGCCTGAAAAGTAGTTAATGACCAGAACATTTTTTTAGTTTTTGCCTTCTTGCGTTTCAACAGTTGTAACTTTTTTATTTTTTCAATGACGCCGTTGGATGAGGCCTCACTTTATTCTAGACAAGTTGTACTTTATGGGGGAATAGTTTAAGTTCACTTATAAATAATTGCAGTATTTTTTTTTTTTTTTATACCCATTCACATTTCAAACTTAATAACTTGTTAGATTAATTCTACAGGTTATTACGGTCGTGTGGATACCTAATA
>JAODAL010000541.1:0-180000 GCA_025379985.1 Phyllomedusa bahiana | reverse complement strand
GAGCCCCATAGGTCAGATTCCCATCAATTATAAAGTTATTAAATATCCTAACAACATGCCATTAACTTGCATAAAGACTTACAACAACAAAAGTAAGATTCTTAGTTTTAGAGATCCAGGGTCTCTGTGGTCAGGCCTCCCCGACTCATATAGTTGATAACTGTTACTTCATGGAATTTCCCTTTAAAGGTGTGTACCAAAAGTACTAAGAGCTTGTCATGAAAAAAACAAAAACAAAACCTTTGCCTTGTAAACCGGCTCATTTCAGCTTTGCAGCCAGTCTGGGGGATTCCGACCAATGCTGTCAGAATTCATTCTTCACGTGACCCTGCAGCTGATCACAGTAAATCAAGCAAAGGATCGCTGCAACCTGTGAATAGCTGCAGGACCACATGAGGAATGTACTGTGCGGTCATTGACCGGAATAAGTGGGACTGGCAGCAGCGCTGGAACAAGCGGGTTATAAGGGGTGTTTTTTTTTCCCTATTTTTAAAAGGGAATGTTTAATCAGAAAATGACCTATTGTTTAACTTATGTTTTTATGCTAAACACATTATTAAGAATTTTTGGTTGTGTTTTTTTTTATTTTTGCCATCAGCATCATTATTCTTACAAAATTCTGCAGTTTTCACTTTGGCCACTAGGTCTAATAATAGTCTGACACTTCCCGTTCTTGTAGAGAAAGCTTTTTAGCAGCAAGCACAAACGTATGGTCCAGCAATCCAAAGGCCAATAAAAATCCAATGTTTATTGAAAAAATATTAAAAAAAGACGGCAAACATGCACAGGAGAGATGAATGAAGCTTTATTCATCTCTCCCTGTGCATGTTTGCCGTCTTATTTTTTTTCTTATTCAATCCAGCTTTATTGGTATACAGCACGTATAAGAAATGTACAATCAAGCGATGCAAGCATAATAAAAGAATATTAAACATTTTAGCATAGTAATCTAAACATATTAAGTAAATCAAGTGAGAACGTTGTGATCTCTTGTCTCTACGAACGCTGCATAACAGGTCATAACTAAGTCAGTCTTGCACAATGCTGAACGCAAAAATGTGAATTACAGAGGCAGGAAAAACCTCAAGACAATTATCAAGAGAAACCAGGTAGTTTTAGAAAAACAAATAAAGGTAGAATACCAAACAATTATCAACTCAAAAGTCTGGACACGACCCGACCCGTCAGCCGCCCGCACACACCCGCCAAGAGACACTGCACCACGTAAGTATACTCAGGTCTCGGGACCCAACCCCGTCTGGAAAAACTAGTTGGGGCTAAGAAATTCCTCTGAAGAAGTGAAAGCCATCCACTCTCTCCATACTTCACAGTAGCGCTCAAGAGTTTGCGTCTGGTCCGCCCGGATCTCCTCCATCCGCTGCAAGTTAAAGATCTCTTTGTACCATTCCGCTATGGAGGGTGGTTGGGTAGATCTCCACTTCCTTGGAATAAGCGCCTTTGCCGCAATCAGAAGGAAGACAAGCAGTTCTCCCTTAAGAATACGCATGGGCATTGGCAGCATAAGAAGGAGGAGAACCGAGGGTTCATCTTGAAGTTTATGGCCCGTAATGGAATCAATTAGTTCTATAACCCTAGTCCAAAAGGGCCTAAGTTCTTCACATCCCCACCATACATGTGTCATATCACCTGGAGCCTTCCCACATCTCCAGCATACAGAAGGGACCAAGGGATAGATTGAGTGCAACAGCGTAGGTACTCTGTACCATCTAGTCAGCACCTTATAATTAAGCTCCTGGACTCTACAGGAGATAGACGCTTTATGCGATAGGGTGCAAGCCGTCTTATTTTACTATTTTTCAATAAACATTGGATTTTTATTGGCCTTTGGACTGCTGGACCATACGTTTGTGCTTGCTACATTGCTATCTCCCTGGCCCGGAGGGTCCCTGCAGCACATTGGATCACGGTGAGCTGACCTTTTTGCACTTTGTGAAAGCTTTTTAGCAGTCTTCTCATTTTCAGCACAGACAGGATTAGGCTATGTCTACACTGCATCGGACAAAAAAACTACCAGAAAGCAGCCGTTTTTTCTCTGATTCAGGACCGTGTTTTTGGTCACATTTTGCGCAAAAAACGTGGTTATTTCTCGTTTTTTTTTTACATTGCCTATACAATTGTAATGTAAGGGAAGAAGCCAAGAAAACTAAAAACGCCGGCGTATTATACAACATGTTGTATAATACACCCATGCCGAAAGATGAGCAGAGAAAAGACGAGCTGTGTAGTCAGCAGCTCGTCTTCTCTATTGCCATCTATGGGACTACACGAACAATCGTATCTTCAGCGGTTTTAAAAAACTAAAAGCGCCGAAAATACGATTGTATTCCTGTACAGTGGAGACATAGCCTTACACTGAAAGGAGACACCAATGTGCATAGATATCACAGGATCCACAAGTCACAATAGGAGATGTCACAGCTACACCTCTTCCACTGCCTGTACAATTACTTTTTCCCAGGTCACAGAGCCTAGAAACCTCTCCTATAGAAGTCAGTGGGTCTGATCCTGTTCACAGACTCCTATGTAGTGGATATAAAGCACCTCTGTAAATGCTGTTAAAAGTAGTTCAGGCAAGATGGCTGCCCCCATAATCATATACAGGCAGTCCCCAAGTTACAAACGGGATAGGGACTGTAGGTTTGTTCTTAAGTTGAATTTGTATGTAAGTTGGAACAGGTATATTTAAATGTAACTGCTGCACAAAAGTTTTAGTTTTTGATAGTGCAGAGAAGGGTTTTTACATTTGTTTTGATGTATGTGCCCCTGTTAAGAAGATTTCACCTAATTTTCACCTTATATGCTGCTGTGGCATGCTGGAACTTGTCATTCCACAGCTACTATCTGCTGTGGAACATGGAACCACAAGTGCCAGCATGCCCCATATTGCTCTGTTTGTAACTAGGGGACAGATGTTAGTCGGAACGGTGTAAGTCGGGGACTGCCTGTACAGAAAACAGAATTGAGAAATCTACAATCAGAAAATAAAAACAGCTAAGAAGAAAAGAATATGTATCAGGATCTTGTTTTAATTGGGGAAAAAAAAGTGGCAACAGGTTCTCTTTAATGATCTCTGACTGGTGAGCTGTTATTACTTTTGGTACACCCTTTTAAGACAAGGCCACACACAGAAACAGCTGATGTCTGTACATAGCTATGTGCATGATCATCATCTCAGAAAAATTTTCCAAGATATTACATTGCTCCATACTTGACCCCAGCCCACCTGGAACACAATACGAAGTGGCCTTAAGGAAAGGGGCATATGTTTAATAGGAGGGTCACTGTATAAAGCTCCTGCCTCACCTGTTATCGTGTGACGTTGATGCAGATACGTTGAGTTCATCCATCGACTGCTGAAAAAGCTCTTTATTTTCATCAATGAAGTGTCTCTGCATTTCAGACATTTGGGCCATGATCTTCTCTTTGCGGAGCCGGGCAATTTCTGCCTTCCGTTTCCTGTCTGCTTTGTCTTTATCTCGGGTATTCTGAAAGGCATCGGTGCAAAATCACTAAAATGAGCAAAAGGCCTCCACACAGCAAAAGCAACTGGTTCAACCAGAATGTCCAACAGTGATCTTAATAGTAGCCCTACTGTCATTCATTCCATGCCATACTCATCATCACTGATCATTTTTTACATTCCTTTTAGTCCTCTTTAAGAATACTGTACTTACATATTTCTGTGCGATAGGCAGATATGAGAGATGACAATTAGGACTCTTACCTCCTCCATCACATTGCCCTCTATCTCCACCACTGGAGTCGCAGAAGAGCTTTCTCTGATCTTCTGTATTGTTGCAAACGTCTAATGTGAAAAAAACACATATCAGCAATCATTGTTTTCCAGAAAAGCAATGACTTAAAGGTGCAACTCGAGACTTCAAAGTTTAGGCCCTCTCCATAGGATAAG
Organism: Phyllomedusa bahiana; assembly: GCA_025379985.1. NCBI lineage: Eukaryota > Metazoa > Chordata > Amphibia > Anura > Hylidae > Phyllomedusa > Phyllomedusa bahiana. Next base: position 176,069 of record JAODAL010000541.1, on the reverse strand, counting down.
CTGTTAAAGGGAATCTGTCGTCAATTCTTTTCTACTTAGCCGTTTTTATTTTACAATTGTAGATTTCTCAATTCAGTTATCTGTACATGATTATAGGGGCCAGCACTGCTTTTAGCAGCATTTAGAGAGATGCTTTACAGCAGCTTCATGGACAAAGGAGCCTGTGAACAGGAGCAGACCCACTTCTATAGAAAAGTTTTCTCGGCTTTGTGACCTGGGAAGTTTGCAGGGAGGGTGAGAGGAGGAGCTGTGACAGCTCCTCTTGTGACTGGTGGATCCTGTGTTATCTATACACATTGGTGTCTGCTTTCAGTGTAACCCTGCTTGTACTGATAATGTGCAGATTACTGAAAAGCTTTCTCTACAGAACAGGAAGTGTCAGACTATGACTGGTCATAATGGCCAAAGTGAAAACTACAGGACAGTGAAAAATGGGGAAAACAAAAAAAAAAAAAAAAAACCAAAAATTCTTAAGAAATTTGTTTGATATAAAAACATGAATTAAACAATAGTTCATTTTTTGATGACACATTCCCTTTAACATGAGGTTAGGAGGAGTCTGGCGATCAGCTGTGCTTAGTACTCTGAGGCTATGTCTACACCCCACTGGATTTAGGTTGGGTTTTCGGCGGATTCAGTATTTTCAATCTGCCGAAAATCCGACCCTACCCAGTGCTGCGTAGCCCTCAACAGAAAATCCATGCTGTAGTCTATTCAGCATGGATTTTTACTGTGGGTTTCCTACACTTAAAACCCCCCAGCGGAATATAGAACATGTTGTATATTCCTGCCGGACCGCCATCAGATTCCCGTAGTCCCAATTTACTGGGTCACTGGAGATCTGAAATCTGACCGTGTTTTTTTTTTTTTGTGCCAAAAAAACAAAACAATGGTGCAGCACAGCCAGTGATGTGAAAGTGCGGTGGGATTTTGGATGCCATTTTCACATGGCTGTGTGGACATAGCCTGACTTAAAGGGAACCTGTCACATAGGTTATGCCCCCCTTGCTGAGGGCAGAACAAGCTAGTGTCAGACCTGCTGTTTCCAGCGCTGTGTCCTTTATTCTGTAAGATGCAGCAATTTTAGAGCATTTACCCTCAAATCTTATTCATGAGCAGGTGTTAGCCCCGCCCACCAAAGGCTAGCCCCGCCCACTGACAGTTATTCACATGTTTCTACCTATTCAAAGTAATAGGTTTATCAGTTGAGGTGGGTGGGGCTAGCCTCAGGTGGGCGGGTTTGAAAAAAACTGACTCTTTGAAGGACTGCAGATGGCTGAAAACTGCAGATTTAGGCATTAAATATACGAAAACAACAGTATCCTACAGAATAAGGGACGCAACGCTGGAAACAGCAGGTCTGACACTGGCTTGTGGTGTCCTCAGCAAGGTGGGCATAAACTATGTGACAGGTTCTCTTTAACACATCTTTGTCCTACTCAAATTAACAAAACTAAGTTGTAATATCAGGCTCAGCTTGTAAAATTGTGGAGCTGTGCCTAGTAAACATCAAGTCCATAAAACAAAGTAACCCATTATCTTGCAACGTTCATGCAAAGAGAACAGTTCAATTTCTTATAACCGATTCCAATAAAAAGTGGTCACAGACACCAGCATGCGATGGGACTAATACTGATGTTATACGTATGCTATGTTCAAGCGAAAGTATAGCACTAAACCACCCAGGTTACATGTACGGCATTAGCAGGACCCCCCCTGCATGGAAACATACCACATTAGAACAATATGCCGTAAACCACAAATGTTCTCTTTGCGTTTTTATGGATATTTTTATTCTTTTTATATTATAGAACAATCTTCACCAATATTGCCATAATAAAGCGTTGGCTGAAATTTTATATACTTCTCATATAAGCACAACAAAAGTTCAGGAAAATGTAACCTGGAATCCTCGATGAGGTTAAATGTCCCGAAGGGTCGGCAGGTTTCCGCCAAAGGTATCTACTGATTTCGATGCCTTTCAACAGAGATCATAGGAGCAGCCGGTTTAGATGTCCTCCATAAGAAACACCACACGACGTTTCGGGGGATAACCACGCCCCCTTTCTCAAGTGTGAGCAGGATCCTACGTACGCTATCTATTTGTACTCCTGAATGCAGGTGAGGGTAATTAAACCCGCCTACTATGCAATACAAGACATCTACACTCATGTAGCCTAATATACTCACTTAAAAGTTAACATACTATCTAGTACAAACGATTCTATTCAACAGCAGTAAAAGGCATGTACATATTACATATTCCATGTTAATCCCAATATAAACTGTTCTAAGATAGAATCCACATATGGAGGACAGTAAATTGCAACATTATAATCATAAAAATACCTTCCACAGGCACGTTTCATTAAGCCCTTTTGGAGCTAAAGCATCCAATCTATTGATCCAGAATACTTCACGCTGCAACAATCGCAGATTAATCTGAACTGGGTCACTACCCGTGACCTCCTCCAACACACACCAGCGCAAGTCTGATACATTGTGTGAGTTCTCAAAGCAATGTCGAGCGACGCCCGTTTCACCAAACTTTTTTTTGTTATTGTTGTTGGTCCTGAGCCATCAACTCAGCCTCACGTGGATTTTTTTCCATCCGGGACTTATACAAACGAATTAGAGATCTATGTTCATTGAGCCTAACACGTATCATACGTGATGTCTGGCCAACATAACATTTGCCGCATGGGCATTTGAATAAAATATATAACATTGCTGGTAGTGCATGTGAAGAAGCCACGATAGGGACCGGAGTACCTTGTGATGGATGTGAAATAGAATCACCCTTTATGATCCATTGCAATTGTGACAAGCCAGGCAGGGTAAGTACCCCTTCTCTGAGTCTGAAGAAATTGTTGGGCGACTGATCTTCTTTTTAAGGTCTGAATGTACAACGAAATTACCGATAGATTTACCTTTCTGATAAATAAACTTAGGATAGGTTTTAAATAAGTGGCCATATTTTTGATCTTTTTGCAGTAAATGCCAGTATTTCCTAATAGTTCTCCTAACTAGGTTAGCATGGGAATCATACACTGAAATGTATCCGCATCTATGATCGCTTTCTCTAGGTTTGGGAGCCCGCGCTTCATTGCGTGATAGGGCGCCCACCTCTTCTCCTATCTTAGAAACTATCTCTTCAGAGTAACCTCTTGCAGTGAACTGCTGGATAAGCTTCTCTTTTTGTTGTTAATTCTCATAAAAGGAACAGATTCGGCGAGCCCTGAGGAACTGACCTTTAGGGGCACTAGGGGCATGTTGACTACGACTATCAAGAAAGTTATTTTTGTCTATCTCCTTAGAATATAGTGTAGTAGATATATTAGCACCTTCCTTCTTAACAGTAACATCTAAGAAGTGTATAGTGTATAGTTTCACGATCTTTTTCAAGAGTGAATGCAATCTGGGCATGTGCCGCATTGATATACCGCATGAAATTATCCAGCTCATCCTCGCTGCCTCTCCAAAACATGCAGACATCGTCCACAGACTCAGAGAAGGGGTACTTACCCCTGCCTGGCTTGTCACAATTGCAATGGGATCATAAAGGGTGATTCTATTGCACATCCATCACAAGGTACTCCGGTCCCTATCCGTGGCTTCTTCACATGCACTACCAGCAATGTTATATATCTACTCAAATGCCCATGCGGCAAATGTTATGTTGGCCAGACATCACGTATGATACGTGTTAGGCTCAATGAACATAGATCTCTAATTCGTTTGTATAAGTCCCGGATGGAAAAAAATCCACGTAAGGCTGAGTTGATGGCTCAGGACCAACAACAAAAACAAAAAAAGTTTGGTGAAACGGGCGTCGCTAGACATTTCTTTGAAAACTCACACAATGTATCAGACTTGCGCTGGTGTGTGTTGGAGGAGGTCACGGGTAGTGACCCAGTTCAGATTAATCTGCGATTTGTTGCAGCGTGAGTATTCTGGATCAATAGATTGGATGCTTTAGCTCCAAAAGGGCTTAATGAAACGTGCCTGTGGAAGGTATTTTTATGATTATAATGTTGCAATTTACTGTCCTCCATATGTGGATTCTATCTTAGAACAGTTTATATTGGGATTAACATGGAATATGTAATATGTACATGCCTTTTACTGCTGTTGAATAGAATCGTTTGTACTAGATAGTATGTTAATGTTAAAGTGAGTATATTAGGCTACATGATTGTAGATGTCTTGGTCTTGTATTGCATAGTAGGCGGGTTTAATTACCCTCACCTGCATTCAGGAGTGCAAATAGTTAGCGCACGTAGGATCCTGCTCACACTTGAGAAAGGGGGCGTGGTTATCCCCCGAAACGTCGTGTGGTGTTTCTTATGGAGGACATCTAAACCGGCTGCTCCTATGATCTCTGTTGAAAGGCATCGAAATCAGTAGATACCTTTGGCGGAAACCTGCCGACCCTTCGGGACAATTAACCTCATCGAGGATTCCAGGTTACATTTTCCTGAACTTTGTTGTGCTTATATGAGAAGTATATAAAATTTCAGCCAACGCTTCATTATGGCAATATTGGTGAAGATTGTTCTATAATATAAAAAGAATAAAAATATCCATAACAACGCAAAGAGAACATTTGTGGTCTACGGCATATTGTTCTAATGTGATACGTATGCTATGTACCACCCTGAGGGAATTTTGGAAGGAATTTGTTGGGCTTATCCATACTGTTCATTATATTATAGTCCCAGTGGAACTCATACGTATTTTCAAATATTTGGGTGCTACTGTGCTAGACTCACCAGTCTGCCTCAGTGTCTCTCTTAGACTATATGTGGCCAAGAAACTTATTGCCTTCCACTGGATGCAGCCCTTTCCCCCCAACAGTCAAAAAAATATTTTAAATAATATAATTATTATTATTATTTATTTTAAAGCGCCATTGATTCCAGGGCGCTGTACATTCGAGGGGTTACATACATTACATAAGTCAAACGAGTACAGTGATGAGGGATAATGACAATTGGCACGACAGAGGGAGAGAGGACCCTGCCCGCGAGGGCTTACAATCTACAAGGAGGGGGAAAGAGACAGGAGGTGAGGGGCAGACATATAATAAATAATACTATTTTCCCGGAGAGAGGGGTGTACGTAAGAAGGAATTTCCTCCATACATTTTAAAGTGTATGGGGCTTGTGGCTGGATACACCGGGTTTACCGTCCTTGGTCATGTTATTGGGTAGAATCCTTTGGCCGTGCACGGATTCCTTTGTGGCTAGGTACTACTGTGTTGGATTATATCTGGATATTCTGCTGAATCTAGGATATGCATCTGTCAGCCTCATATGTTTATTCTATTTACTGGATAGATTCTAATGGGGACCTACTCAAGGATGGGGAGGGCCTTTTATTGACGCATGGATGTTTATCGATTCACCCTGTTATGCGGTACATGTAAGGATAGAATATTTTTTCATTTTCACTTTGCAGACCAATGCTGCTTCCAGGAAGCACCAGCATCGTGTGTTGATGCTGCATTAAAGGGAATGTGTCATCAAAAATTACTTATTGTTTAACTCACGTTTTTATGTTAAACACATTTTTTAAGAATTTTTGATTGTTTTTTTTTTAATTTTCCATATCACTTTCAATATTCAATAATTCTTAAGTCCTGCAGTTTTTACTTTGGCCACTAAACCTAATAACAGTTTGACACTTCCTGTTCTGTAGAGAAAGATTCTCAGTAGGCTGCTCATTATCAGTATTAACAGGGTTAGAATGAAAGGAGACACCAGTGTGAATAGATAACACAGGATCCACCAGTCACAAGAGGAGATAGTCACAGCTCCCCCTCTCACCTCCCTGCACACTGATTTCTTCCCAGGTCACAGAACAGGACTAGAAAACTCTCCTATAGAAGTGAATGGGAGTCAGTCTTATGATTCCTATGTGCATGAAGCTGCTGTAAAGAATCTCTCTGACTGCTGTTAAGGCAGTGCAAACAAGGCCTAGTGGCCAAAGTTAAAACTGCAGGACTTAAGATTTATTAAAAAATATTGAAAGTGATATGAAAAAATTAAAAAAAAAAAACAACCAAAAATTCCTAAAAAATGTGTTTAACATAAAAACGGCACTTAAACAATGAGTCATTTTTGGTGACACATTTCCCTTTAAACTTACAATGTCAATATACATACATATATATATATATATATATATAATAATAATTTTAAGGGATATAAATTTATTAAAATTTACAATATTTTATTATACCAAAAATTTACAAAACCAACATACAAAAAGAGACCAATAAAAAATTGGAGAAAAATGGTGGTAGAATTCACTGCCAAAAAATACCTATATGTTTACAAGAATTTTGTGACATCAATGGGGTAACTGTGTCTTATTCAAAAAGATTTTTTTTTTTTAAGTATATGACAAATGTCTACCACATATAACCCACAAAGATTCATCAAATAATTAAATACACATAGGTTAGAATTCACAAAAGTTCTTTAAGCGAATGTAACATGAAACATCCCAAAGTAAGAGGCATGGGTCAAATTATATCAAAAAGGCATAATAGCCCTAATTAACGCAAAAGTACTGCCCCAACATTTACTCATCTAATAGAGGGGGATGTCACGCCGCCAGTCCTAACGCGTTTCGCCAATAGGCTTCTTCAAAGGACCTAATCTTACAATGGTGGGTGAGAGAACACTGTACATTTAATCCCATAGTTCAGCCATAAATCAGGAAGCCGTTTCACATTTTAACATTTCATCTCTGCATTCAGTATGGAGACACATTAATGGGAATCGTGGATTGTGAAACGTTACCTTCATAATCCAGCGTATCATATCCTTGTGAACTTCTAGGTGAGCTGCATTCTGCAATGTCTCCAGCAAAGCCAAGATGCTTGGTGACGTGTTTGGAGATTCACCTGGTCCTTGCAAGGGATAAAAATAATGTTAGGCAATGACTGACATTTTTTGTAGCTAATATCTGCTGCTATTTCCTATGGAGAGCTCATGGGTCTGTGCGTCCCCGCTCCTTCTATCTTTCCCCTACTCCCTCCCTCCCTCTTGTTTTTTTTTTAATCTTTTCTCGGTCCCCACCTGTCTTTTTTTGTTGTTGGATTTCCTGGGACCTCGGATGACTTTTTTTTGATGAAAAGTCCAAACCATAGGACTCACAAATAACCTGACAGGGTAATCCAAAATGAGCTGACGGCACATCTTTGGCCATTATCACTGTGGCTTATATACATCAGATGAATAACACGTCACCAATTTTCTAAGTAAATTTATTTGTAAAGGTGCTATTGACATGATATTCTCACCAGATGTCGGTAACAGCAAGGGCGTAGCTACAGTGGGTGCAGAGGTAGCAGTCGCTACTGGGCCCTACAGCCTGAGGGGGCCCAAAAGCCCTTTTGTCACATAAGGAGACACCAGTATTGTTAATGGCACATGGTAGCTGGGGGCCCCATTTCACTTTGTGCACTAGGGCCCAGGAGCTTCAGGTTACGCCTCTGGGTAACAGCCCATCCAATCCACACAGGCAAAGACATCAAACCATAGATGTCCATAAATTATGCGTAGTAATGAGGAATGAGACAGGGAAAAAGTATTGAACGCACTTACTGAAATGTATTTGATATTTCCTAAAAAAGCCTTTGTTGGTGATAAAGAGATGCCTCCTGTATGGAGAAACTAGTTGCATACATTGCTCAGGTGGGATTTTGGCCCATTCTTCTACACAAACACTGTTCACATCCTGAAGCTTCCATGGGCTCCTTCTATGGACTCTGAGCTTTAGTTCCTTCTATAGATTTTCTATTGGATTCAGCTCTTGGCCTTGAAACATGCTGTGTATTATGGCATCCAAAAAGTACAATTTTGGTTTCATCTGACCAAACTACATTTTCCCAGTATTTTACAGGCTTGTTTAAATAAACCCTCCTGATCATGCTTTTGTTCAGCAATGGAGCCTTGTGTGGTGAGCGTGCATATAGGCCATGGACGTTGAGTACATTGTTTTCTTTAACACAATTGTACCTGCTGATCCCAGGTCTTTTGTAGCTCTCCACAGGTGTCCTTGGCTCTTGGCAACTCTTCTTATAATTCTTTTCACTCCTCTGTCTGAAAACCTTTCGGAAAGCACCTGGTTGTGGATGGTTTATGGTGAAATGATGTTCTTTCCACTTTGGACTATGGCCCCAACAGTGCTCACTGGGACCTTCAGTAGTTTACAAATTATTCTTTAATCAATGACATCAGTATGTTTTGAAACAATAATGTTATGAAGGCCTTGAGACAGCTCACTGGTTTTACCCATCATGAGATGTTTCTTGTGTGGCACCTTAGTTATAAGACATCTTTTACATAGGCTATAAGTTAAACCAGAAGCTATTATTTTTCCCTAAGTGGCAGGATTGCTTTCTAATTACTGATAGATTTCACCTGGTATCAAGACTTTGTACAACTTTTTGCACCTCTCTTTCTTCATGTGTTCAATACTTTTTATCTGTGTCATTTCTCATTATTACATATAACCTGATTTATGGACATCTACAGTTAAATTTTTTTGCCTATGTGGATTTGATGGGTTGTTACCAACTTCTGGTGAGAATTTCATGTCAACAGCACCTTTAGAAATAAATTTACTTATAATTGGTGACGTGTTCAATACTTACTTCAGTCACTGTCTTCTCTATGTGGAACTTTCTCATCAGACCACAACTTTTTTTTTTTTTTACTACCTCTCCCACCAATAACCATATTGGTTTCTTCAACACCCATTCTCCTTCCTTTTCCCCGTTTCCCTTCCCTAATAGTTTTGATGTCTTTGTTGGGAAGATTCAATAAAAAGTAAAAAAAAAAGAAACAAAGAGTAAGAAATGCATACACTCGTCTTGAATACAAGAGAACACGCCTGCACAATACTTGAACCTGCTGTGGAGCTTCACCTATTTCTGGCTGTAGCGTCACAGAATGTACAATCTGGTATCACTATATGTTCTATAAAAAGGGGGTTGTATTTTCTGTAATTCCCCTTTAACAAGCCAAATATATTGAAAATGACTACTTATCAGCCACCATATATTCTTCCAAAGTTCTTCATATTTTTAATTAAAAAAGGTTGCTGCCAATTAAATAAAAGTTGCTGCCAATGGCTAGGACCCTGCTGGCACCTGCAGGTGCAACGTAAGTAAGAGTCCTGCTCACTGCACCCACACATGCAGATTGCCAACAAACCCTGTGTACACACTGATACAAGGAGAGCTGTAAATCACTTTGTGTGGGTGGGGAAAGCAGGATTCTCAATGTCTCTGCTATAAGTCATGTCAGGATTTACACAGCATCTTATTCAAAAGTCCTCCTCTAAATCTTCGATCATGCAGCACTGCTTTTTGTGTATGGCAGAAACCGGACAGGTTTATTTGCAGTAAATTATATTTGTGAAAAGACGGAGAGTAGAAATCACATTTGACAGAGGGTAAAAGTCCTCTAATCAATGCTAGGAGGCCACCTTAACTTCCGATATCAAAATTTTTATTTCCTGCTGACAGAAAAATGTTCACTTGAAAGAGGTGTCCAATCCAACTAGATTAGCTAAAATGTACCATTAGGGTATGTTCACACGGCGTAATTTCGCCGCGCATTTCGCCGCGTATTTGCTCTCTAATACGGGCAAGATGTGCGCCGAAATTACGGCAATCCATAGCTCTCATAGAGAACTATGGATTACGCCTCCTCTCCCCGCTCGTACAACACGATCGTATTGTACATGTGGGGAGATAAGTGACATGTCAATTATTCGCGACGCGGGAGTACGCGCGTATTAGCGCAAGCACCCGAAACACACGGTGTACTGCGGCACATACTGTACGCGCCGCAGTACATCATGTGAACATACCCTTAAACCAATAAAGGGGGGGCTCCAGACACAAGCATAGTCTGTGCTGGCAGCAGGAAGGATGACAGTGCTCTTATCTCCACTATACAGATCATTATAAATCACATTGTTTACTTGAAAGGGGAAAATGTGGTGACGGTCTGCACCACAAGTACAAACAAGGACTGCTGAAGTAACATGTGCCATGACCTACTTGAGATCTTCTCTGAGAAAGTAAAGGTGAGAACATTGTCCTCGCTGATGTTCTGCAAATGCTGGTTCTCTTCTTGTAGTGCCATTCCGATCAGATGCAGAACCTGAAGAAACATATCCAGAGGATTAACCTCATGTCGTTTTATTCTCATATCCAGCATTGTAGCACAAGGCTAGGTCTGCACAGCACAGGTTTTCCGTCATATTTTTGGTAGATTCAGTATCCTGAATTTGCCGAAAATCCAACAGTGCATAGACAGCAATAAAAATCCCTGCTGTAGTTTACACAGGACGGATTTTTTACCGCCGGTTTAAAAATCCGGCGGAATATGCAACATATTGAATATTCCACAGGATTTCGCTCGACTGCTGTCGGATTCCTGTACATTCAATGTACTGGGCCGATGGCAAATCCGAAAACCGAATGCGACTTTTGCGAAAATCCGCTCCAAAAACCGCGGTCCAGCTAATGTCAAAATTGCAGCATTTTGACATTTGCTGTGTAGACCTAGCCTTCGCATTTAGTTCTCCCCTTGGACAATACCTATTCCCTTGTCAATGAGCTGATCACAAACTGTCCTCCTGCTGGGATGCTCAGCAATCAGCTGTAATTTAGTGGGAAGCCTGGCAGCAAGTATTCAATTTCCCTGTAGGGCCAACACAGGGGAAATGAAAGGGGTTGTCTCACCATGTTGTTTCCCAGAGCCAAAAGCATCTTCCGATTCATGCTTCCTGGCTCTGCCTGGTCAGGCTGTGGGTGGCTTTATAGCAGTGATCAGCATATCAGCTCTGTAATCACAGCTCTTTTAATTAAACTGATGTGAGAACAGGATATCTTATCTATAGAGCAGAGAGCTTCAGAGCTCAAAGTAAACAACCGAAGGTAATTCTTTATTTTTTAGAGATAACACACTCTGCTCTCAAGCTGCTGGTGACGTCATTCCTTGCTTGCTGTCTAATCAGGAGTAGAACGGTAACCAGAGAAAGTTGTGTGCACTCAGAGCAAAAACAAATCTCTGTTATCTCCTTAACAAAGCAAAGTAAACAAAGTAATATATTTGGAAAAAGTCTTCATTTACCATTTCCTACATGTTAAAAGCTATTCCTTGCAGTGAGACAACCCCTTTAAAGGGGTTGTCTCACTACAATGATTCATCTTACCTCATTCCTGTTTTCTTGGTTTCACTTTGGATTCAGGGTCGTGTTTACTGGCTTCCAGTAGGCTGCAGTAGAAGTCAGGTCTGTAGCTATAGCAACCAGTGCTGGCAGCCTATCATGAGAGATCAAACAGGTCTGTAGCTATGGCAACCTGAGGAGCTGATGCAGCCCATACAAGAGGGGATATCTATGAATAGGTAGGACACTGTTAATGGACATACATTGCAAAGTGACTTGTTTTTGCAAGATCTTAAACATAAAAAGCAATCCTTGTAGTGAGACAACCCCTTTAAGCATTACTGGAGACAAAGCCTTCGTAACTGCTCTCTGATTTGGCAAAGAGATGTGAATCCTGAACAAAGGACCCACCAAACAGGTTATATAAAAATGGGTTTAAAGGGATATTCCTATCACATTAATTAGCTTTGAGCATGTAGGCAAAGATAAAGATTATTACCAAATATATTCTTTTTTTGCTTCCTTTTAGAGTTAGAGCAGTTCATTTTCTCCTGCTTCCCTAGGTTACCGACCACCTCTCTCAGCTCCAACACCCACTCATTTTAATAAAAAATTTTTGAGCATACGGATGGTTCGATAAAATAAAAAAAAAAAGCTTATGCTAACCTCTCCTCTCACCTGTTTTCCAGCGGTGCAGTCATCTTCCCTCTCCGCTAGAATTTAAGCTCTAATTAACCCCTTAACGACCGCCCGCCGACTTTAGACGTCGCTGCAGACACCGGAGCTTGTGGCACCCGGGCGCCGCAGCTGCGCTGAGATCGGGACTGTACTACACAGCCCTGATCCCAGAGCATCTCCTGCGAGCACCGGGCAGCAGGGGAAACCTCCGCAATCCGGTGCTTTAACCCTTTGATTGTGGCGGTGCTTTACCGCAGCGCAATCAAAGGGTTTCCCCTGCTCTGTCGGGTGATCGGAACACCCGGTCACCCGACAGAGCTGGGGAACGGCTGCACAGTCAGCCCTGGGGACCTAGAGTGGTGTCCTAATCACTGCCTGTGTCAGACTGACACAGATTATGATGTATTAGCATATATGAATATGCTAATACATTACTAAGTTAAAAAAAAAAAGTAACAGTTCTCCCTTCATGGGATTTAAAAAAAAAAAAAAGTAAAAAAAACATAAAAAGTATAAAAAAAAAATTAATAAAAAAATAAATAATAAAATAAAAATAAATATTTAATAAAAAATAATTGTGCATATATTACACACACAAAAAAACCTACACATATTCGGTATCCACACGACCGTAATAACCTGTAGAATTAATTTAACAAGTTATTGAGTGTGAAATGTGAATGGTATAAAAAAAAATTTAAAACCAAAATTAAAAAAATAAAAAAAATACAAAAAAATTCTGCAATTATTTATAAGCTAATTTAAACTATTCCGCCATACAGTACAACTTGTCTCGAATAAAACGAGGCCTCATCCAACTGCGTCATTGAAAAAATAAAAAAGTTACAACTGTTGAAACACAAGCAGGCAAAAACTAAAAAAAAAAATTCTGGTCATTAAAGGGGTTGTCTCGCTACAATGATTGGGTTTTAATTAAAAGATCTTTAAAAAACAAGCAGCTTTGCAATATATGTTCATTACAAATGTCCTACTGATTTTGCATTAGCTCTGTTAGTAGTAGTACATCAGCTCCTGAAATCCCTATAGCAGCAGACCTGTTGATCTTTATCTCACTGGCTGTCAGGTCTGATGACTCATCAGCCTCTGAATACAGGTCTGAGCAGAGAGCCCCTCCTGCACAGTATGCTTCTGTAGGGAAGGGAGGGGGAGGGCTCTGGCTTCTGTGTCTGTGCTGCCTGGATTAACCCTGTGTGTGCCTGCTTCCTCCTGCTCTCTACACAGATTGAGGAAAGCAGAGGTGAGGCTGACAGCAGTGAAGTGTGTTACTATAATCATGATGTGTCTGTGGAGCTGTGACTATACTAATACTATACAGATCAGGGGGCATGTGAATGCTTCATGCTCTGCTGTACTAGTGACACATCCTGAGTATAGTAACACTTCACAGCTGCCCTGTGTCTGTCCTGACAGGGTCTGTTTGTTGCTGGAGATGTGCAGATTTGTATGCTCAGCAGGGGTTATATGAACACTTGCATCCCCCTTGCTCTGCTATTAGCATACACAGCTTCACAGACCTCTCCACACTCATAGATCAGCCCTCTCTCTGCTGTCTCCGTGGAGCTAACAATACAGCTGATCCAGGAGCCTGCAACAGACCTAGGCAGGCACACACAGGGTTAACTCTGGCAGCAACCCCCCCCCACCCTCTATAGAAGTTAAGGTGGAGAGCTGTCTGTGTGCTGAGGGGAGGGGGGAAGAGGCAGACAAGAAGCACGCCCCTGAATTCAACTGCCAGGCACAGAGATAGGCTGAAAGCTTGTAATGAGACAACTCCTTTAACTACTTTTCAGGTGTTCGGCTTCAGGGGTTAAACAGATCATCACTGCTGCAGCAGTCATGTACCATTGCCTGACATCACTATATCGAGTGTTGGCTTCCCAATGGTGACGTCAGGCACTGCAGACAATCAGCAGCTACAGTGGAGCTACACTAGGAGCCAGCCTTAGGCTATGTTCACACGTTGTAATTGCGGGGACGTATTTCGCCCGCAATTACGCCGTGTGCTCGGGAGTGGGGGCGTGGCGGGAGGGTGGGGAGGCAGGCCACCGGCCCCATAGACATTCATTATTCAAGGCGCGTATTCGCCGTGAATAATTGACGTCACTTATCTCCCCGGTCGCTGTATTGTGCGAGGAGGGAGAGGAGATGTAATCCACAGTTCTCTATGAGAACTGTGGATTACCGTAATGACTGGGATGTATCTCGCCCCGTATTTAGCGCAGTACGGTGCAAAATACGGGGCGAGATACATCCAAAAATAAACCATGTGAACATTGTCTTAGAGAAGACGACGGCCAGGCTTGGGCAGCTCTCCCCCATTCCTGTCTATGGTAGTTCAAAATATACCCAAGCACACTCACTACATTTAGAAAAGCGCACGCGCGGCCCTCTCCTCGTTCTCTGAAGCCGGCTCCTAGCACGTTACAAGCTGGCCTCCGGGAGGATTTTACAAGATGGCAAAACCCATCTTGTTGGTTTAAAAAATGGTTAAAAAAATGTATCCAAATCAGATGTCATTGTTCTGCCAACAAAACACGAGGAGAATCCTCTGAGCCTGGGAGGAAATATAACAATAGCCAAGACGGATACAGATTATATTCTCATAGCTTACATAAAAATGCATTCAGACACTGGTATCATCGCCCACAGAGAAGGACCCACCTTGTACCCATCATCGATTTCAATAAAATTCATTTTGCTTTTATAAAACTCTTTAGTTAAACAAAACAATTAGTGCCTACCCTTTGCAGCATGGCCTCAGACCATGAATATCCATTGGGCTCTACTGCCCATTGAAGAATTGTACCCATGATGCAAAGCATAACATCTGACTGGAGAATGTTGATCAGGCTTGCATACAGAGGGCAGACTGGAGGTAGCACTGGCGGTGGCAAAGCTGTGAAAAAAAGAAAAGCTTGTGAGTTCGTCAGATTTCACCTGGTTTATGTTTTTATTAGGCGATACATGTTATAGCATCATAGCCTGGAACATAGAAAATGCGGATAATATATGAAGCCAAAAACACCCCCCAGGAGCGAGTGCGATAGATTTTTATTTTACATAGTTGTGCAGCATCAAGAACTTCTACAGATATCAACAGTGGAGGAGATTGTACCGTAATTAAAGGAGTTGTCTCACTACAGGCTTTCAGCCTACCTCAGTGTCTGGCAGCAAAGGATTTTTGAATTCAGGGGCGTGCTTCTTGTCTGCCTCTTCTCCTCCCGCTTCCCCCCTCCCCTCAGCACACAGACAGCTCTCCTCCATAACTTCTATACAGCAGGGGTGGCGGGGGGCGAGGGGGTTTGCTGCCAGAGTTAACCCTGTGTGTGCCTGCCTAGATCTGCTGCTCACTGCTGGATCAGCTGCACTGTGCTGCTGTAGCCGAGCTCTGGCTGCTCCTCTCCACAGAGTCAGGACACAGCAGGGAGAGGGCTGATCTATGAGTGGCTATAGAGCCAGAGGTCTATGAAGCTGTGTATGCTAATAGCAGAGGTGGATGTAAAGGTTCCTATACCCCCTGCTTAGCATACAAATCTCCATGGACATCTCAAGCAACAACAAACACAAACACTGTCCTCCCATTAGAACAGACACAGGGCAGCTGTGAAGTGTGTTACTATAATCAGATGTGTCACTAATACAGCAGAGCAGGGAGGGATAGGAACCGTTCACATGCCCCCCCTGATCTGTTCTATTAGTATAGTCAAAGCTCCACAGACACATCATGATTATAGTAACACACTTCACTGCTGTCACATCGTACTGACCACAGATCAGCCTCACCTCTGCTCTCCTCAATCTGTGTAGAGAGCAGGAGGGAGCAGGCACACACAGGGTTAATCCAGGCAGCACAGCTTCACATGGGGAGTAGAGCCCTCCCCCTCCCCTACAGAAGCATCACATACTGTGCTGGAGGGGCTCTGTGCTCAGACCTGTATTGAGAAGCAGATGAGTCACCAGGACTGGCAGCCAGTGAGATAAAAATCAACAGGTCGGCTGCTATAGTGATTTGAGGAGCTGATGCACTCCTACTACCAGGGATAACTCAAAATTAGTAGGACATTTATAATGAACATATATTGCAAAGCTGCTTGTTTTTTAAAGATCTTTTAATTAAAACCCAATCATTGTAGCGAGACAACCCCTTTAAATATTCCATCTCTCGGTCTAGATGGACCCAAACACGCATCTAACAATGAGCAGTGTGATTTATACTGCTCGCAATGTAAAACACGCATCGGTGTTCAGACGAGTGATCGCCGATATTAGTTTAATTGCGTCTTTCGGATCCGTTCTAAGAATTGACATGACAATTCTTGATCCGAAAGACGCAGCAGGAGCCCTATTTAAAACTAAAGGGTGCGAACCTGCTGCATCCAACACGCATCCAAACACGCAGTTATGTGTTGGGTACATGCTGTATCCGTTTTGGATCTGATCGACGCTGCGTTTTTGGATGTGATTTTCGGATCCAAAAACGCCGTGTGAACAAGCCCTTAGATAGGTGAGCATTTAAATTGGAATGCTGTTAAACACTTGTTAACATGCCTCCAAGTTTTCTATTAGGTCTATCTCAGCATGTCCACCTAATGTGTCGAGTGCTGGTGTCAACACTTACGTAGTGGTGATACTGTCAGGCCACAAAATGCAGGGCCCCAATGCTAGACAGTGTGCAGCAGCACCAGGAAGGGAAGAGGACGTAGGAGAAGTAAGCACACATTTTTCTTTTTGTGTCAATTTAGGGGCTAATCTTGGATCTGAAGATTGTTAGGGTCTGGAGTCTGAATGAGTTTAAAGGAAACCTGTCAGGTGCTTTATGTTGCCCCATCTGAGAGCAGGATAGAGGGAGAGAAGCTGAGCTCTGTGATATATAGGGTTATATGATAGAGGAGAGAAGCTGAGCTCTGTGATATATAGGGTTATATGATAGAGGGAGAGGAGCTGAGCTCTGTGATATATAGGGTTATATGATAGAGGAGAGACGCTGAGCTCTGTGATATATAGGGTTATATGATAGAGGGAGAGAAGCTGAGCTCTGTGATATATAGGGTTATATGATAGAGGGAGAGGAGCTGAGCTCTGTGATATATAGGGTTATATGATAAAGGAGAGAAGCTGAGCTCTGTGATATATAGGGTTATATGATAGAGGGAGAGAAGCTGAGCTCTGTGATATATGGGCTTATATGATAGAGGAGAGAAGCTGAGCTCTGTGATATATTGGGTTATATGATAGAGGAGAGAAGCTGAGCTCTGTGATATATAGGGTTATATGATAAAGGAGAGAAGCTGAGCTCTGTGATATATAGGGTTATATGATAGAGGAGAGAAGCTGAGCTATGTGATGTATAGAGTTATATGGTAGAGGAGATAAGCTGAGCTCTGTGATGTATAGGGTTATATGATAGAGGAGAGAAGCTGAGCTCTGCGATGTATAGGGTTATATGATTTGAAGTAGGATTTCTAAGTAATAATAAGAAACAAAAAACAAATCTACAATGAAAGTCCTACTGAACTCACCCATATATATTGACCGAAATTTGCTCTGAACACATACTGATACAGGGAAAGCTATCGATCACTGCATGTGGTTTCCGCAGTACTTCCACTATCTCCTAGGGAGTTCAGTTTTACTAAGAAATCCTGCCCCAAATCAGATACCCCTTGTATATCACAGAGATCAGCTCCTCTCCTCTATCATATAACCCTATATATCACAGAGCTCAGCTCCTCTCCTCTATCATATAACCCTATATATCACAGAGCTCAGCTTCTCTTCTCTATCACATCCTGCTATCAGATAGGGCAGCAGAAATCACCTGACATGTTCCCTTTAAGGGTCCGGAGTTGTAATTAAAGGGATTTTTAAAGACTCAACAACCTCCCTACTACCTCCCGCTGTGCTAAAATAGAAAAAGATCCAATACTTACCTTTCCCATCACCACTGTTCCAGTGCGGACAGAGCTCCAAACTTCTCTCCCATCCCCCCCTCTGTTGACATCATGTTCAAGGATCACATGATGCTGCAACCAACCTGCATGTACATCATGTGATCAAAGAGGTCAGTGATTGGCTCATTGTGATTAATGAATGGGACGTCCTCAGTGAGAGACTGGAGCTCTGGCAGCACTGGAATGGTGTTGGAGAGTAAAGTATGGGTTAATTTTCTAATTATCATAGTGGGAAGTGGTTGTGAGGTTTTTAAAACTTCTGGAAAACCCCTTTCATTTTGGAATCAGGTCTGAATACGTTTCGAAGTCCAGTAAAGGCTTCCGACATCTTTGTTGTAAATAAATCTACAAAATTTGTAAAATGTTCCCTGTTAATTTTCAGCTTGGACATTCACTTCACTACATACAGCTGGTAACCTACCTCTAAACCAGGGGTGTCAAACTGCGGCCCTCCAGCTGTGGGGAAACTACAACTCCCATCTTGCCCACTGTTATAGATTATACAAATGCATCATGGGAGTTGTAGTTTCCCAACAGCTGGAGGGCCACAGCTTGACACCTGTGTTCTAAACGCTGGATTTGCACAGCTGTTTTTCTGGATGCTGGCACCATTAGGCTATGTTCACACGGCCATCTGCGGGACGTAATTCCGTCCGTAATTACGCGCCGGAGTGCGCCAATTACGGGCTGAATCCGGCCTGGTAACTACGGTAATCCACAGTTCTCATAGAGCACTATGGATTACATCTCCTCTCCCTGCTCGGCGAATACGCCGAGGGGGGAGATAATTCACATGTCACTTTATAGCGGCGTATACGCGCCGCTAGCAGAGATTCTCTATGGGCCGGCGAGGTGCCGGCCCCCCCGCTCCCGGGAACACGGCGTAATTACGCCCTGCAAATACACCGTGTGAATCTAGCCTTACTAAAACAAATTAACGGGAAGTATAGTTCATCTCTTACGGCTTGTTCACACAGAGTTTTTGGATCCAATTTTGGATCCGTGTTGGATCCAAAAATCGCTTCCAAAAACGCATTGGCGATCGGTCACTAATCGGATCCAACATGCAGCAGGATCGCACCCTATAGTTTTAAATAGGGCTCCTGCTGCGTCTTTCGGACCAAGAATTGACATGTCAATTATTGGAATGGATCTGAAAGACTAAATGAGACACGCATCGAAGATCACTCATGTGAACGCCAATGCGTGTTTCATATTAAAAGCAATGCAAATCACACTGCTATTTGTTATCTGCGTGTTTGGGTCCGTTTAGGGTCCAACAGACGGATCCAAACAGGCATCTAAAAACGTATGTTCACACGGACTCAACGCGCCGTGTGAACATACCTTAAGAATCCATAGCAGGTATAGGGAAAAATTGCTGAGAAACTTATGCTACAAGTGTGGCAACTGAACGTTTATTCAATGACCTCCAAAAGTGTCGCATACCTGTATCTTCTTCGTTAAGACGCTTAAGTTTACGCTGGGCCTCTTCAGCCTGCAAAATGTAAGATGTAAATTCTGTTACTAAAATAACATCCTTTAACACTAGAAGGTTATTTTTTGATTCTTTAAACTTTCAAGTCGTACAATTCCTTCAATGGGAATCTGTCGGTAATTTTTCTTTTTTTAAATATTAAAACAAGACACTGATACATATTCTTTCTTCTTAGCCGTTTTTATTTTCTGATTGTACGTTTTAAAATTCAATTGTTTGTATGTGATTATGGGGGCAGCCTTCTTGCCTGCACTGCTTTTAGCAGCATTTAGAGAGATGCTTTACAGCCGCTTCATGGACATAGGAGCCTGTGAACAGGATCAGTCCCATTGACTTCTATAGAAGAGCTATCTAGGCATGCTCTGTGACCATGAAGTAGTTATTGTGTAGGGAGAGGGCATACTGTGACTATCTCCTATTGTGAATGGTGGATTCTGCGTTATCTATACACATTGGTGTCACCTTTCAGCGGAATCCTGCTTGTGCTGATAATGAACAGACTACTGAATTTTTTTCTCTACAGAACAGGAAGTGTCAGACTATTATTGGGCCTAGTGGCCAAAATAAAAACTGCAGGACTTCAGAATTTTTAAAAAAATATTTAAAGTGATACGGAAAAAAAAAAATATATATATATAGAACCAAAAATTCTTAAAAAATGTGTTTAAAATAAAAACAGGAGTTAAGCAATAAGTAATTTTTTGATGGCACATTCCCTTTAACACAACTACTTCTGGTTTATAAATTGAACATAGAACGTATGTAGAAAGAAGTATTTACCTTTGACTGCTCTGCTCTTGAGTAATGATAATAAAAGAGGTTGAAATCTTTTGTGCAATCGGGCTTCAGTTCATACAGTCCTCTACCCGTCAAGCCTGGCTTTCTAAGACAATGAAAGAAACGACTTTAGATACTGAACAGGTCCAGACTGTGATAAAATCCAGAAAAGGTCTCACAACTTACTTAAATGATGCAATTGTCTCAATCACTTGCTCCATTCCCGTTTCCTTATTTTCCTGAGTAAAAAAAAGAAAATAAGTTAAAATGATGCCCACAAACATGGTGCACTTACTGTAATTACCCTCAAAATGTATAGATCAGTTACTATGATGAATCGATTATACTTGATATCAAACAAGACCAACACCGTATTAAATGGTTTTCCTACAACAGACATTTATTACCTATTCATAGGATGGGTGACAAATATCTGACCACTAGGATCCAATCGATCACTAAAACTGTGCCCCTGTCCCATGTTCTGCTTGCATGGAAAGGAAATGTTTAAAGTACTTGTGCCTCCATAGACATTTACTCTAACCTATGCGGAGTAGGTGCTCTTAACCCATTCCACTAGCTATAAATATAATATAAATAAAACTTCACTTTTATTCTGCATTTCTAAAACTACTGATTGTCCCACTTAAATGGCTAAAACTACAAAGCTGCGATCAACCTAATGCTGCTGTAATTACACTCAATCCATTTCTACTAAACAACTGCTCAAAAGGTTATAGTCCTATATGACAATGCATCTGCAGTATGCGATGTATAATTATTAGCGGCGCAGTAATGACCTAAAATTTTAATGATTGAATTCACGCTATTCAAAAGTTGCGTGATAAATGTGTATGATGGCATTTGAGCAGCGGTCAAACATGCATACTGCTGCTCCATTCAAGGTCTATGTGATAAACATAGGAAGCTCAGGGCTCATGAGCCCCATAGACTTTGAATGGAGCAGCGTAATGCATTTTAACCACTGGTTCATCTAATAACTTTCTCACTACATGACCAGAAAACAAGATTTGGAAGGGGGCTGCTCCATTTAAGGGGAATGTATCATCAAAAATGACTTTTTTTTTAAATGTTCCATATCACTCTCAATATTGTTTAAAAATTCTTAAGTCCTGCAGTTTTCACTTTGGCCACTAGGCCTTATAATACTCTGACACTTCCTATTCTGTAGAGAGAGCTTTTCAGTAGTCTGCTCATAACAGGGTTACACTGAAAGGTGACACCAATGTGTATAGATAACACAGGATCCACCACTCACAATAGGAGATTTCACAGCTCACCCTCTCCACCTCCCTGCACACTGACTTCTTCCCAGGTCACAGAGCATGCCTAAAAAACTTTCCTAAAGAAGTCAATGGGACTGATCCTGTTCCCAGGCTTCTATGTCCACTAAGCTGCTGTAAAGCATCTCGCTAAATGCTGCTAAAAGCAGTGCAGTCAAGAAGGCTGCCCCCATAATCATACAGAGACAACAAATTGAGAAATCTACAATCAGAAAATTGAAACGTCTAAGAAGAAAAGACTATGAATCAGAATCTTGTTTTAATTACTAAAAAATAATTGGTGACAGATTCCCCTTAAATACTTCTAAGAACGGGCTCAAGGTCCCTTTTTTAATGATGAGAAGGGACTCCAGGGGTGGGCCTTTCAATGATCATACATGTATTACCTATCCTGTAGATGGATGATAAATGTTGTTTGTGGGAAAATACTTTTAACCCTTATCTAGTTAGTCTGAAGGATGAATTACACAGAACTTAACCATGGGTCATATCCTTCTATTGTGCAGATACCGCACTGCTATAAAAAAAATCTATGTGAGCCATATATGTGAAGTAGAAAATTATAACATTTTTAAATGAATAATCACACACAACAACAGGGAAACAGTTCAATGAAGTAAGAGCGAAGAATCTGCGCCGTACTCACGTCTTCTGGAAGCGCCTTCACCCGCTCGCTGTGAGCCATGGGTCGTATACTTAGCTGATGGACGATTTCACGCTTTATCTCATCAGCAGCAGTTACCTGCCCGACACCGGGGCAAAACCTTTCACCTGTGTAACAGAAAGCAAACCTATCAGCCCTGACAGAATTCATGATTTCAATAATTATTGATAAAGCTTTAAATCTAAGCAGGAGGTGGAGTGTATGCTGTAGCATTGGGGTCCTGTATGGAGTCCGTTCTCCCTGCGTTTGTACTAGTTTCCTGTAATATCCCACAAACTTACCATACAATACATTAAGGGCAACATGTCCCAATATGCAAGCGCCGTTTTTTTTGGTCTATTTTGCAACAAAAATACTTTTGACGCCATATTCTCGATGTAAATAAACTATACTATACTAAAACAAGGTGTGTTATACGCCGGGCACAACACATTGTAATGCGCCTTTTTAGGCGCATTAAATATTGTATCAATGATACGCTGTGCACCTCCATAACACAATGTGCCTATTTAGCGCATTGCATACACTAGTAATGATATGCTATGTGCCTCCGTTATGCAGTGCGCCTCGATAGGTGCATTACATACACTACCAATGACACGCTATGCGCTGCGATTGCGCAATGTGCCTTTTTTGGAGCATGACGTTTACTATGCAAGCTATACCTGATACCAGATTTTTTAAAGTATCGTACTTTCAGGCGCTCTTTATACATTTGATATATCATTATTTTATATATTATTAAATGCGCCTAAAATCTGCCGCGGTGACGCTAATTTTCGGACATGTCGCCCTAAGTGATTTCCTGGAAAATTGTCCCAAGTGCATGTAAGAAAATAAACTGAGTTCCATTGGGGCCAATGACTAAACTAAATAATGACAATCTCTGTACAGCATAGCAAAATAAGTTGTAGGCATATAATAAAAGGAAATAAAAATAACTGTTTTATTACCTGTTATTTTGGATGGAAAGTATGAAAAACTCGGGATCATAGATTCCATCAAAAATGAGAAAAGAAAAAAAAAGCGCAGCATTATTTTTCTGTTAAAACGATGGTCACCGCAACGGAAACCCAACTGTAGTTAATGCGGTCCCCTGGGCGCCATTCGTGTCCATCATTTAAAAGAACCAGCGCCACCTTTGTGACGGAGATTCTGAACTGAACCTCAAAAGCAGATGTAAACCAGGTCTTACTATGAAACTAAATATATTAGGGACATCAATGACCATTTAGACTAATGAGAATAATCACAAAGAGTATCTTTTCTCCTGCTCAATGGACAAGGTATTACCAGCAAAATCTGTCACCATCCCCCCTATAAGAAACTACTGGCGCTTTCATTAACATATGATGTGATAAGGTAAGCAAGACTGATTGACTGGGAGAGTACAGTGTGCGGAGGGATGCCACCACTTACCATTAGTATGAGTCCCATGTTATTTTTATTTGGATCCTGTTCTACAGTTTAAGAAGGTGTTAAATTTGTTTGGCTGCCCCACGAACAGTTCTATGTGGGTACCATACCTATGCATCTATTTCAAGTCCTCTGTCTCTCTGATCACTTCTCTTTAAAGGGGTGTTCCCATCTCAGACATTTACGGCATACCAGTAAAACAAACGTCTAATACAGACCTGAGCATTGTACGGCCCGCAGGCCACATCAGGCCCTCTAAGTGGTCGGATGTGGCCCGAACAATGCCCAGGTCTGGTCTGACAGGTTCTGGTCCCAGAGGTGTCTCTCTCGGGAACAGGGGTCCGGCTACACCTCATCCGTGATGTGGATGAATAGGAGAAATAGCAATGAGTGGTTTTCTCAGTTCCTAGCACAGGCGAGTGCGGTCGACTGTACTCAGAACTCCCACTGAAATGAACGTAGATAGCAGTGCATGTGCGGCCACCTCTTCATTTTGTGCTGCACAGATAAGTTAGGCTGCACTGGGAATTGTAGATGGGCAGGTGGAGAGTGGGACATTAAACCTTAGTAGCCAATAAAAATCCTAACCTTAAAGGGGTTGTCTCACTATATTGATTCATCTTACCTCAGTCCTGTTTTCTTGGTTTCTTTTTGAATTCGGGTGCGTGTTTACTGGCTTCGACTTGGCTGCAGTAGAAGCCAGGTCTGTAGCTATAGCAACCAGTGCTGGAAGCCTATCAGGATAGATCAAACAGGTCTGTAGCTATAGTGACCTGAGGAGCTGATGCAGCCCATACAAGAGGGGATATCTAGGAAGAGGTAGGACACTGTTAATGGACACGTATTGCAAAGTGACTTGTTTTTGCAAAATCTTTAACATAAAAAGCAATCCTTGTAGTGAGACAACCCCTTTAAGCTCTCCTGTTGGGGCTGGAGAAAAAAACTGGGTTTGGAATGTTCCGAACCTCAATTTGTTCACAAGTTCTGTCAAACCAGCCCTGGACAGGGCTCTAATCCAGGAACACTAAAAATGACAGAGCATATGGATGTTACAATGCACTTATGGATGCGTTTTTAGAGGCTTACCAACTATCATAATGATAAGATGCAACATCTCTTCGATAAGGGTGTTATTCTGCTGCACTAGATCCTGGAGGGAGAGAATGGAGAAGACTCTTTACACAAGCACATCACTGTCTGGTCACCAGAATATGCAGAGACATTTAAGCAGTAGTTCCAGAGGACAAATGAGGAAATCTGACAGTAAAGCATTACCTTGTTTGTGCTGTCTTTTCTGAACCTCTTCCCGTAATCAGGAGTGCCAAATATCTGGAAAAGTTCAAATCGACTGAGGACAATCATCAGAAAATGGTTGGGATCCATCATTGACGCCCCAGCCTGGGAACACAATAAATCATAAAGGCTTGAAGGGATGTTCCTATCTCAGACATTTATAGTATATGAATAAAACATGCAATAAATGTGTGATAGGTGCTGTCCCGCCTCCTATATCGATCAGACCTTTATTTTCTGCTATCCATGAAAATAAATATTACATGTGCCTTATAATGTACCAAAAAATAATAATTGGGTAAATATTTGGTACCTATTTTTGGATATGCAGCTTGACAGCTACCATCTCCCTATTACAGTTCCCATTGCTTTCAAAGTGCTAGGGTTTATACATACTGGCCCCAGGTGCCACAAAGATTCATCTGGGAACCTGACCAAGTCCTCATTCCTCAAGCAAAAATGGCCCATCTGCATAATGCTCGTTGCTTATGCTAAGATAGGGAGGCAGGGTGCTTGTTACATTAACATGCCCTAAAGCAGGCATCATCTATGATTTAGTTTAGGTCTCAGTCCACACAATGTGTATTTCAATTAGGAATCCGAGCAGATTCCGACTAGAAATACCCGTCTTAAACTGAAATTAAATTATCCCCATTGATCTCACTAGAAAATACACGTTGTAGTTCATACAAAACACTTTCAGGTGTCAGTTTTTAAACATAAAAATACTTATAACATGTTCATTCTTTGGTTGCATTTCACATGGAAAATGTATTACATTTACTGTTGAGGTCAATGGGGATGACTAAAAACCTAGTTTAAAATGCATTCAGAACATTTGTATGTCGTTTTGGATGCAGATCCGCATCCAAAACCCCATAGAGATGAATGGGACTCGTTTCTGACTATAAATCCACTGGGGAAAAAACAGCCCTAAATCCACATGAAGTACTCATTATAAACCATGTATTTTCAATGGCAGAACCCTTATCCCACGGGTATGGTCACACGGCAAGTGTAAAATGCCGGCTGAGTTCTGTTTAAGAATCCGGTCTGTATTTTATCGCCTTTTCAGTGGTTTTGGGGGACGGTTCTGTCCGCGGTTTGTGGATTCGCCCGTCCCCCTTAACCATTGACTAGCACACTTTCTGCCCAAAAACCGAGCAGAAGATTGTGCATATTCCAAGTTTTTCACAAGACTGGCGGTGTGAAAATCCACTCTGTAGACTACTGGGCGGATTTTCTAATAAAGTCTATGGAGATGGTTGCTTGTTGGTTTTCAGATGGTTTCCAAAATTCGCAAACCGTCTGAAAATCCAAAGCTAACACCATGTAGTTTGAATTTAGCCTTAAAGCTTTTGGATACATGACAATATCTGTAGATACCCTGTGCCAACGACTGCTATTTACACATATAAATATCCATCCGCTACACTGCTCAGTGCAGGGCACAGGGAGTGAGTTTGGTTAAGACAGGTCCCTCTCCCTCTTAGTAATGCCCACATCATGCTGTACATTCCTGTACACTGCTTCCATGTGGGCGCTAACTATGTGTGTAGCAGAAGCCACTCTCCATTACCGGGGTGAGTGGTTGGCAAGGCGTAGTTTTCCCTAAACCTCCATTTCCTAGCTGTAGGGTGTGGGCCACAGAGTCCTCTACAGTATAAATAATTAGATGTCAAGATCTCCTATATTGGCCCACAAATATAAATGCCTCAGCGCGTTGTGTGTTCATCCAACCACATGATATATATGTAATATATGTGTGTGTGTGTGTGTGTGTGTGTGTGTATATATATATTATATATATATAGATAGATATATATATGCATAGAGATATATATATATATATATGCATATATATATATATACACATATATATATACACACACATAACCACATGATATATTTATATACATTTACACACATGTAATATATGTATATACATATATATTTGGACACACATATACACACACACACATAAAAATATATATATACACACAAATATACACACACATATACAGTGGTATTAGATTGTTAAATAATTGGGCGGCCTCTGGATAAGAGCACTTGCAAGGTACTCTATTTACTGCACAGACTTGAGTGAAGACAATGGCAGAAATATTCTAATCCTTCTAAGAACAGTTTTGCTGTGTTACCTGTAACATTACAATATCCTTATCGAACATCTCTCTTCTGCATTTGACATTGTGGTAGTAGTAGATCTGTTAAAAACAAAATGGAAAGTGGGTCCATTAGGCTCTGTTCACATCATATTTGAGCCCTACATTTGCCTTATACACCAATAAAGCTCATGGCTTATTCCGCAAACTTATTTAAAGCGCTCCATTCACCCGATAGCAGCCGAAAGTGACAAAAGGGAGTCAATGGATGGCGAAACCTGCTGTCTGCCTATACAGCAGGATGCATTGCAGAGTGTATTTCAGGCTCATCTGAATTTCAGTACCTCAGAAGATCTCCTTACCTGGTTGACTAAAGAAAACCCATTTCTTCTCCACATCCCAGCATGCACCTGAGCACATAGCACCAAACAGCGCAGTGGGTGTTCAATCAGCATTGGTGGACTCAGCTCACTCTATAAAAATAAGAAGAGTCAATGAGATTTTAGGCACCCCAGTTTCTAGTTTACTACTATCTGTCTGGTATCTGGCTCAAACTGAGTTAATTATATTTTCTCTTCTTTTTTCTGAGTTAGTGTAAGGACTTTGGCTCTTGCTCAGGAGGGGATGTGAAAAGGGGTGAGGGGGGATGATTTTTGTATTGTATTGAGACATCTTGGACTTGCCACTGTGTGCCTGTGTTCCCTTACATCGTTTTGTGTTTCTGTATAAAAAAAAAAAAAAAATCTCTCATTGACTCATATATAGGTGGCTAAAATGTTTTATTCGTATTCATATAAGGTTTAGTGTCAATGTGTTACACTTTTTCTCCAAAATTATCTGATTAAAACAAAAGTCAATTAGATCTAAATATATATCATTTATAAACATATAAGGAATCAACACAATTTTATATCTACCTTTCACAGTCCACTAAGGCAGGGGTTTCATGCCTCCCAAGAGCCATACTTTTTTTTTTTAATTGTTCATATACAGCGGGTGAACTAAGTATTGAACACGTCACCAATTTTCTAAGAAAATATATTTTTAAAGGTGCTGTTGACATGAAATTCTCACCAGATGTCAGTAACAACCCATCCAATCCACACAGGCAAAGAAATCAAACCAAAATTGTCCATAAATTAAATTATTTGTAATGAGAAATTATAGAGGGGAAAAAGTACTGAACACATGAAGAGAGATGGGTTCAAAAAGCTATGGAAAGTCGTAACACCAGCTGATCTATCAGTAATTAGAAAGCAATCCTGCCACATAGTGAAAAATAATGTCAGCTGGTTCACCTGATGGCTTATAAAAAGGTTTCTCATTACCAAGGTGCCATACAAGAAACATCTCATGATGGGCAACATCAATGAGATGTCTCAAGACCTTCATAACCTTGTTGCAAAACATACTGATGGCATTGGTTACAGCAGAATTTCTAAACCACTGAAGGCTCCAGTGAGCACCGTTGCGACCATAAGCTAGAAGTGGAAAGATCATTATTACACAGTAATCCCGCTACGACCATGCGCTCCGCACAAGATTTCAGACAGAGGAGGGAAAAGAAATAGAGCAGTTGTCCAAGAGCCAAGAAGCACCTCTGGAGAGCTACAGCAGGTACAATTGTTTCAAAGAATACAGTAAGTAACGCACTCAACCTCCATGACCTGTATGCATGGTCACCACGCAAGACTGCATTGTAGAACAAAAAAGCATGTTCAAGCGTATTTAAAGTATGTTCCACAACATTTAGACAAGCCTGTGAAATACTGGGAGAATATAGTCTGGTCAGATGTGACCAAAATGAAACTCTTTGGATGGAAAACATCATATAGTTGAAGGAAGGATGAATGGAGAAATGTACTAAGACATTCTTGATAAAAATTTGCTGCCATCTCCCAGATGAAACGAGGATGGACATTTCCCTAAGACAATGATCCCAAACACACGGCCAAGGAAACCCTCAGTTAGTTTTAGAGAAAGGAAATAAAGCTGCTAGAATGGCCGAGCCAATCACCTGAGCAGAATCCAACAGAAAATCTATGGAAGGAACTAAGGCAGAGTTCATGGAAGGAGCTCACGGAAGTTTCAGGATGTGAACAGTGTTTGTGTGGAACAATGGGTCAATATCCCACCCGAGCAATGCAGGCGACTAGTTTCTCCATACAGGAGGCGTAATCACCAACAAAGGCTTTTGTGCAAAGTATTAAATACATTTCAGTCAGCGTGTTCAATACTTTTTCAATGTGTCATTTCTCATTATTACACATAACAATGTATGGACATCTGTGGTTTGATTTTTTTTGCCTGTGAGGATTGGATGGGTTGTTACCGTTATCTGGTGAGAATTTCAGGTCAATAGCACCTTTAGAAATATGCTTACTTGAGAAAAATTGGTGACGGGTTCAGTACTTATTTCACCCACTGTAAATAGCTGTACGAAGCTTGTTTTTCATGGTAACATTTATTGTACCACATAATGTACTGGGAAACCTCAGTTTTGTAGAATATGGTGGCTTCTTTTTTGCAGTTCACTGTGCAGTATAGATGACACACACATTGTATTTGCTTTGGAGTGCCACTGTCTGGGCTTGTTTTTTGTGGGATGAAGTGCAGTTTTTATTGGTATCATATTGGGACACATGTGACATTTTGATCACTTATTATTACATTTTTTGGGGAGAGAAAGTGACTAAAAAAACTAAATTGGGTAAATTGGATAAATAACTATATTTTCATAAATTGGAGTTATGTTTATTTTGTACATTTTCTTGTATGTAAAATGGCAAGAGAGGGTGTTGGAATTTTAATATTGATTTTATTATATTTATACTTTTAAACCTTTTCTCTTTTAACGTGCACTTATAGTCCTTTAAGGGTACCTGACCACTTAGAGGAACAATCGCTTTTAGGCTATTCTGCAATACAGTAGTACTGACCATAGCGTTTTAATATAGCTCTCCTGTTACACATTGCCCTGTATAATAGGAGTACTATGATGGCAGCAATAGAAGCCTTCATTAGGCCCCTGATTGTCATGACAATGAATCAAAGCAATTGTGATGGGTCGATCGGGGGCTGCAACAGACCGCGGCACGATTTTCTAACCAATTAGATGTTTTCTGCAGCATTTAAATGGTTAAATATCGGGGATTACTGTTATCTCTGATTTTGGCCGCTAACAGCTGGCCCCCACTGACCCACTCCATACACTCTTACCAACATTGTAACGTACATGTATGTCAAATGTCAGTTCAGGGATATTGGGCTTATTCAAGCATACTCTCCTGCCTCATGTAACATTGGGTGTTGAAAACCACAACTGTACAGTGTAACAGTCTGATGCACGTGACAATTATGCATCTAAGGCTATGTTCACACGGCTTAACTGCGGGATGTAATTACGCCCCGCAATTACGCCGTGTGGCCGGGGGGGAGCGGGGGGCCCATAGACTTTCATTACCAGCGGCGTGTATATGCTGCTGGTGATTCACATGTCACTTATCTCCCCCTGAGCAGGGAGAGGAGACGTAATCCATAGTTCTCTATGAGAACTGTGGATTACTGTAATGACTGGGCCGTTTTCAGCCCGTAATTTGCGCACTACGGCGCGTAATTACGGACCGAATTACGGCCCATTTTAAGCCGTGTGAACATGGCCTAACTCTACTTAAAGGGACCCTTGCATGATACTTGATGGGCACTGGGCAGTTGCCTTGGCAACTGTGACTTCCAGTGTGCAGTGTCATCTCTCCATGCCCAATGTCAGATGGGGGAGGGTACGTTCACACAGCTGATTTGGATGCGTATTCAATGCTGAATCTACATCAGGACTACATAAGTACCAAATCTGAGTGCAAACCGTCTTACATTGTTTCTGATGGAAAATTTGCGCCGTTTTTTGCGCCGATTTCTTTTCAGCGATGAAAAAGAATTGACATGTCAATTCTTGAGGCACATGCCGCACTAAATCCTCACCTCACATTATAGTATATAGGATGCTAAAAATCGGCCTCTGAAAATCAGCATCAAATCAACATCCAAAATCCGCACTTACTGGCGTGGATTTTCAGATGGGGATAGCATGCTAATTCAGCGATGTAAATCAATCGTGTGAACGTACCCGAAGGGAATATGCCTGGATACCCTTTAGGCAGGGGTGCCAAACTGCGGCCCTCCAGCTGTTGGGAAACTACAACTCCCATCATGCCCACTGTTATAGATTATACAAATGCATGATGGGAGTTGTAGTTTCCCAACAGCTGGAGGGCCGCAGTTTGACACCTGTGCCTTAAGAGCTAGTTCACACGGCTTAAAGCCGACGTAATTGCGGGACGGATTTCGCCCCGCAATTACGCCAGCTGCCGTGCCACTTTCTCCCCCCTCGGCTGATTCGCCGAGTGGGGAGAAGAGACGGAATCCATAGTTCTCTATGAGAACTGCGGATTACCGTAATGACAGGGACGGATTCCAGCCGTACTGCAGCGCAAATACGGCGCGCAGTGCGGCTGGAATCAGTCCCAGAATAAGCCGTGTGAACGGCCCCTTAAAAGGGACATATGTCCTCTCCTAACATGTCTGTTTACCAAATAATTGTATTCCCCATGAAATAACAATTCTAGGAATCTTTCCTTAGATTTCTATGTTGTGTAGTCCTTCTGTCAGATGGGTGTTAGAGTCTCCCTGAACAGTCTGACATTGTCCAATCAGTGAGGACAGAGTCTGGAACACACCCTTTTGACAACGGTAATGGTGACACCCAGTTGACTTTTTAATAATACTTTTGTAGAAGGAGGAGCAGCACAGGAGTTATATGATAGGTATAAATGGATAGGCATTGATGAGACAAGCCCTGTAAGAAGCAGGATCTTAACATACTGACTTAGTGGCATCTTGAATTACTGTATAAGAAGCAGATTTTCACACTTACAAATGGTAGCAGCTCCGGGAACTTGTATGCCACTTCACTCTTACTGAGCAGAGCATGTAGTCCTAAAGGTTAAAATAAGGAAACTTGTCAGAATACAATGAAGTACTAAACATTCTTAAAAGAGAGTTCCCACCATTGACTTTATTGACAGGATATGCCCTCAAAGTGTGACAGCTGCAGGCCACACCTATGGGATTTGCACCTATCTCGGGAACTGTGCAACTGCTTCAAGAAGAGTTCTGTGTGGTTACCTTACTTATGCCTTTATTTAAAGAGCTCTGTCTCACTGATAGATTCTCTTTAAAGGGGTGTTCATATCTCAGACATTTATGGCACACCACCAAGACATGTCATAAACGTCTAATAGGTGCTGGTCCAGAGGTGTCTATCTTCAAAACAGGGGTCCGTCTACACCTCATCTGTGCTGTGGCCGAATAGGAGAAATAGCAATGAGTGGTTTTCTCAGTTCCTAGCACAGGCGAGTTTGGTCAACTGTCCTCAGAACTCGCACTGAAATGAATGGAGATAGCTGTGCATGTGCGGCCACCTCTTCATGATGTGCGGCCACCTCTTCATGATGTGCGGCCACCTCTTCATGATGTGCGGCCACCTCTTCATGTTGTGCGGCAACGGCACAGATAGGGATTGGGGTTAGGGGACCCATATACATCAGACAATTGTTTTTGCATATTATGTCAGCATGCCATAACTCTCTGAGATAGGAAAGCGCTTCGGGTCTGAACCACTAACTATTAGTTTAAAATATGTGGTTTTATCACATCCTCTGCCACCTTGGTAAAAATTAGTACTTAAAGGGGTGCTCCCACCTTGCTCTTTGATGGCATACTAATAGGATGTGCCATCAAAGTGCGATAGGTGGGGACCCCACCTCTGGGACCCAGTCCCCTGTTGGCTCAGAATCTCAGTCGTGCCTGCACACTACTACTCTCTAATTTGCTCTGTATGCGTTCCAAGTACAAATGAGCGGTGTGTTCGGCTGTATTGATATGCCATAAAAAGCCATGGTGGGAACACCCCCTTAAAGGGGCTGTGCAGAGAAACTGCCCATCTTTCTTGAATTGGGAGGTGTTGAGAGATCGGGCCCCCCACAGATCATAAAGTGACGGCATACTCAAGCTCATATTTCTTACAATGTGAATACATTTTCAACTTAAAGCGAACCTGTCACCTAGTTTTTGCCCCCCTTGCTTAGGGCAGCACAAGCTAGTGTCAGACCTGCTGTTTCCAGCGCTGTGCCCCTTATTCTGTAAGATGCTGCAGTTTTAGAGCATTTACCTCTCAAATCTTATTCATGAGCAGGTGTTAGCTCCACCCACCAACAGCTAGCTCCACCCACAGACAGTTATTCACCTGTTTCTACCTATGCAAAGTAATAGGTTTATCAGTTGAGGTGGGCGGGGCTAGCCTCCGATTGGCCGGGTTTGAAAAAACTGACACTCTGAAGGACTCTTCGAATGACTCTTCTGGCTGAAAACTGCAGATTTGAGCATTAAATACACGAAAACTGCAGCATCTTACAGAATAAGGGGCACAGCGCTGGAAACAGCAGGCCTGACACTACCTTGTTCTGTTCTTTAGCCAGGGGGGCAAAAACTATGTGACAGGTTCTCTTTAAGGCACATGTTAACTATACAAGAAATAATGGGCCAGATGTATGGAACAAGCTGTGCCAGTTTTGTGGCGTGGTGTCCAATAGAAAAAAAAAAAGTTGTGGGCACTGTCCAGCATATGTATAATAGATTTGTGCCAAAGATGGGCACACAGTCTGACATCTTCGACACTTTTGTCTGCTCCAATTCTCAAAGGGGGATGTCGTGCCACATTCATGAACGTGGCTCAACAGAATGTGTCGCAAGCATAGTGCACTAATCCAGGCCATTTTCAAAGTGGCGAGGCTAAGACAAAATTTGTCTCAGACACTTTTTTGGTCGCATGAATGTGTCTCCCAATGGGACACATTTATAAAGTGCTGCCAGACACTATCATACATATTGACAAATGCTACGCTAACCTAATGAGACGTATCATTGTCCAATCTGAGACAGGGTTAATACATCTGGCCCAATGTTTCTAATAGATGAAAATAAGCAAGAAAAGCGAGGAAAGAGCAAGAGCAACAAAGCTATATGTGCAATAAAGAGAGGCTTGGAAAAAGCCCTGAACAGGAAATAATTGTAACACTTGAAAGTAAATGTAAGGGTATATTCACAGGGCGTATTTGCGGCGCGCATTTCTCGGCGCAATTACGGTAATTCATAGCTGTCATAGAGAGTTATAATGCGAATTATGCGTCGTCTCATCGGGTGTACAATACAATCGTATCATACGTGCGGGGAGAGAAGTGGCAAGTCAACTGTTCGCGGCACTTAAGCGCTGCTGATAATGCATGTCAATGAGGCCGCCCTTCCCCCCTCCCCCGTGCTTTGGAAGTACATGCTCATCATGTACGCGCCCCAATACACCGTGTGAACAAATCCTAATAATTCCAAGGATATTATCTAGGAGATTGAAATTCTACTAAATAAAGCACGAAAATGTTACCTGCAAGAAGGCGAGAGGCTGGAAGGTGAATGCTAACTTTTTCCTGAGACACGCAGTACCGTATGGTGTCCACTGAATGCCCGGCCAACGTGAGGGTAATGGGCTGTTCCCCATCTGTGAATCCACTGTGACAATGTGTAAGCACGGCCAGGCACTTCTTATAGGCTTCAACCAGAACGTGCTCCTAGAAATCACCCAGCGCATGTCAGTCATCATTTTTATTTTTTTTTTAACCCAACTTAGCATAGAGTCATTAAAAAAAATCCACTGCACACGCCAAACCTCCACCGATCTGTTCCTGCATTTATTAAGAACTGGGTGACCAAATGCTTTTACCCCTTTCATCACTAAATCAAACATTTTTCGTTGAGTTACCAATTTAAATGATGACTAAAATAAGACATAGGAGCCTGCGCGTGAAAATTGTGAGATTGGAGAGCATGGGGAACGAAGGGAACCTGTTACATTAAAAATGCTATCAGATCTGCAGACAGCATGTTATAGAGCAGAAGGGTCTGCGGAAATGTATATATTGTTCTATGGGAAAAGGTTCAGTATTTTATTCCTTTAATGCACGAGTCCAGTGGGCGGTGTTATCAGTGATTGACAGCCTTTCTAGCATCAGTGTGTATACAGAAATGGCTGTTAATCAATGACTACACCATTTTTCCTTCGGTGGCCCTGCCTGGAGTACAAGACTCCAGACAACATGGCTTTAGGGTTTGTTAGCTTTCGCACGCCTCACCATCTCTGCAAGGTCGCGATCTGAAGGAGCAGTATAGGACACAAAACGGTCTTATACTCCATTCTCCCTTGTTTATTCTTGCAAATTAGCTGTGTTATGGGAGCACCGATACAAACTGACTTGGTATAGGGGGCACTGAATAATGATTTTTTATATAATAATTTTTATTTATATAGCGCCAACATATTCCGCAGCACTTTACAATTTAGCATAATGAAGCATAATGACTCTGTCTCAGTCGTGTAGGCACCGATCTAAAGTGTCCTGGTTTTGGGGGCACCAGTGGAAACTGACTAGGTTATGGGGTCAACATTTAAAACGGACTAGGTTATGGGGGCAACAACTGAAAGTGACTCAGTAATGGTAGTACTGATGCAAACTGACTAGGTCATGGGGGCACTGATGCATATTGACTCCATTAGGGGGCACCAATGCAAATTGTCTTGGTTTTGGAGGCAATGATGTAAACTAACTGGGTTATGGGGGCACCCATGTATACTGACTCATTATGGGAGAACCAAATGAAACGGACTCGGTTATAGGGCACTGATGCATACTAGCTCTGTTATGGGCCCACCCATGCAATCCGATTCTTTTATGGGGCACGGATACAAACAGACACAAGTTATAGAACTACTGTGAATGGTCTTGCTATAAGGACACTATGACTAGGTCAATCTACCAGAAAAATCACCTTAAAAAAGGCATACATATAGCACCATGTGTTAAACCTTTTTAAAAGGTTGCCCTCACACTCCTGTACCCCTTGACCAGATGGTTTAAGCCATGGGAAGCAAGAAAGCACTTGATGCCCCAGAAAAGAGTAAACGAGGGCGGTGTTGTCTTGGAATTTCTTGCACTAGAGGATCCTTGGCTTAGTCTCCGTGATAGACGCTGAAGTTATTTTTTTCCTGCAGCAACTGCCTTCACAGATCATATTATATATTATGCACTTTCTGATTAGTGCAAGATTTTAGCAGTTTCTTAAATTACAGACCATTGCACAAGACGTATACTTACATCAGTAGAACACCAATCTTGCATCATGGATATGATATGCGTTAGTTTCATCTGCAAGGTGAAGGCAGCCTCCCACTCTGGCTCCATCTCGATATGCTGTCCAACCTGTCGTGTTATTGGATCCATTCCCTGCGGAAACAGAGGCAGGTTGCTTATCATGGTTGCAGTTGCCCTGCTCTCTATATTATCCCAGAAATGCCCCAAAGGGCAAATATTATAGGACGTCAACACAAAGTGTTTTTGGAATGTGGCTGTAGGAGGAAACCTGAGGAAGGAGATGTAAATGAGGAGCGACCATACAAACACCATGAAGATGCTGTCCTTGGTCAGTGCCGCAAAGCATCATTCATCACACTGTCTTTACAACCTATTCCTATTTTGCAAATATGTGACAAATAGGTATACAATGCACTTCCCAGGATATCAGCCATATCTGCTTATTATAATCTGAAGTCTGGCCTGAAAACGAATGGCTGCAGAAAGTGTCTCCAGCCTACTCAATCTGCAATAGGAGACCAGAAACATTTAGGGCCACATGTATGATTTTTGGCGTTTAGACGTCAACTTTTGTGCGCATTATAATAGTGTAGAATGCGCCTGAATTATGAA
Organism: Phyllomedusa bahiana; assembly: GCA_025379985.1. Taxonomy (NCBI): domain Eukaryota; kingdom Metazoa; phylum Chordata; class Amphibia; order Anura; family Hylidae; genus Phyllomedusa; species Phyllomedusa bahiana. The sequence continues at coordinate 139,279 of JAODAL010000541.1, read as the reverse complement.
CCTGCTCTACAGCGGGTCATAAATCAGGTGCATTCTAGCGCCAAGACGACAATTCTGGCTCAGGTAAACCACTTTGAAAGTGGTCTACCTGTTCCAGCAGTAATGTGCCTGGAATTGATGTACTGAAGCTATAAATCTATAGTTCTAGTGCGCCCCACCTCCCGCATGCCCCTCAAAATCAGGCGCATTACAAAGTGCTGCGGGCGCTCTGTTATGTGCCTGATATTGGCGCGCGGCAGGTTTAAAACTATTGCAAATGGAGCTGCGCTAGATGTCGAGTTGAAAAGACGCCATACTTCTGGCGCAGCCCTGTTTATACATGTCGCCCCTAGTTTTACCCCTTAGCGAAATCACTACCCATCAGCCTAGACTTATGGTTCTCTACCAACCATTAGCATCACCCTAAATGTCTAAGCTGTTAACAAAACCTAAAAGTGCCATCACAAAGCATACCTGCATGCACTTCAACAACTCTAGGAAGGCATAGAACCCTTCAAGAAACTTTGTGCGTAAAGCAGGAGACCACTCGGGGGGCTTACTGATGAGTAGATACCTACGGAGAATAGAATAAAAAAAATACATCATATAAGAAACCGAAGTAACAGTCAAAACATGAACATACTGACTTATTTTTGCTTTTTAAGCCCCACCTAAGAGCCATGATTTCTTTATTTTTTCATCTATATAGCCAAAGGAGGGCTTGATTTTTTTCTTACTATTTGATGGTACCATTTACCCTCCGTATAATGTGCTGGGGACCCCAAAAAACTTCTTTGTAGTACAGAATTGTAATAACTGCACAATTTTTGGGGGGCGGTTTTTCTTTTTTTTTTCTTAGGGTTCATTGTGAGGTATACATACTTTGTCAGTTGGTATGATTCCAGTGATACCAAATTTATATAGTTTTAGTTATACTTTACTTTATTTCACTATTATCTGAGACCAATATGTTTTTCATTTTTCAGTCTTTATAGCTGGATGAAGGCTCATTTTTTGTGGGGTGAAATGAAGTTTCAATTGGGAGCAATGTGGAGTATATATGATTTTTTGTTTTTCCGCGGATTTTTTTGTTTGTTTATGAGTTTACTGGTCGGGATAGATAACATAGTTATGTATTAGATTTTACTTTTACGTACATGACAATACCAAGGACAGCCGAAGTGGAGGACCTCATTAGGCCCGTGTCTGTAAAACGAATGGCACCTTGCGATCTTGTTGTGGGTGAGGGAAGGTGCACCACACCTTCCTAATAACTTATATGCCGCAGTTGCCTTGACCATGGCATTTAAATGGTTACATGGACAGGATCAAAGGTATCTCCAAACCCAGCCCCTTGAGGCAGGTGCTGGCTGCAAAGAACATCCAGCAGCTTCTATGTATGGAGTGGTCCCAGCGTGTGTGCCTGGTCTATACTCTCTTGATAACGCTATGTGTACAGATACGTTATGGATTGATAAGGGTTTAATAAAACTACATATATTTATCATTCGCAGGCCCCTTTAATAAAATTCAACTTTCCAGGTAAAATTTAAAATAAAGTTGGACATACATCTTAGGCCGGGTTCACAACAAGTTACTGGCTACATTCAAAGCATCAGTTGGGGTATTGTTAAAAGAATAAATAAAAGTACCCTGGCATATACTGTTACATTCCCATGGCGGCCCCATAGAGATTAATAGAGCAAACTATGTGTACTACAGTTGCTCTATTTTCTGGCAGCATATGCTTTTTAGCATGCGTCAAAGTCCCGCAGGAAAAAGCATATGCTGCTGGGAATTAGAGAAAATGTAGTCTACATATGGCTTCGTTTGCTCTATTGACCTCGATGGGGCAACCATGGGTACGTCACAGTATCCACCGGGGTATCTTTTATCAGGGAACCGCACGGGTACCTTGAATGTAGCCACTAACATGGTGTGAACCCGGCTTTATATAAATGCCAGTTAAAGCACCCTAACATCTGATGTGTAGGTGGTGTTGTGACTCTCCCCTGACAGCAGATATCAGGGGAAAGGCTGAAATAGCGACTGGGTTTCAACCCATCCAATCTTTTTGTTCTAAAAGGAGATAAAAACCTACCATAGGTGCATGACAGCAACTTATTCCCCTCTCCCCATTCACAAGTGATGCATCCTCAGCTAAGCCAAGCGTGTTTGTGTATTGCGGATAAGGAGGAATAGCTTATGGACAAGTGAGAATCAGCTAAAGTATATGGCCAGCTCCCTGCTTACATCAGCAAATATACCACAACAATATTTGTGAGTGGGTATGTTCACTTACCATAATTGTGGTGGTACCGACCCAAACCTACTTTTCTTACTCAATTGTCTCAATCTTCATTTGAATATTTTATGACTATACAGTGCTGCTTGAAAATTTGTGAACCTTTTAGAATTTTCTATATTTGTGCATTATTTTGCCGTTATACTACATCAGATTTTCACACAAGTAATAAGAGTAGATCATTGGTCATTTTAATAATTAAGGAAAATTCTCTAATATCGCATCTCTGTGAGTGGTAAAAGTATGTGAACCTTTAGTGCTAGCAGATAATTTGAAGGTGAAATTAAAATCAGGTACTTTCAATCAATGGGTCAACAATACTACCAGTGGATGATTTTATATGAAATGTTCAGCTTTTTAGCTAAAAACCAAGAATGAATCTGAAAGTCTTAGTTTTTATTATTTAGTTATTCAGTCACTATGGGAAAAATGTATGTATTTTGGCAATCAGGCGCCAGTTTTTGTGCGCATTAGTAGTGTAGAATGCGCTGAATCTATGAACCTGTTCTACTTCGGGTCATAGATTTAGCACTTTCTAGCTACAAAGCGACAATTCAGGCTCAGGTAAACCACTTTAAAATTGGTCTACCTGTTCCAGCAGTAATGCGCCTGGATTTGCTGTTCAAAAGTCATAAATGTGTAGAATTGCACTGTTGTAGTGCGACACCCCTCCAGCACATCTCCCGATCTCAGGCGCATTACAAAGTGCCGCAACGCTTTACAATGCGCCTAATTTTGGAGTGCGCTTGATTAACAATATAGTGAACGGGGCTGCGCCAGTTTTCGGGCTAAAAAGACGCCAGACTTCTGCCGCAGCCCCGTACATACATGTCGCCCTATGTGCTGGTGATATGTGGTCTTTAGCCTGCAATTTAGCCCAGGAATGGCTTTGTTCAAGGCCTCCGACAAGTATATAAAGAAAAAATAAAATAAAGAAAATAAAGTGATTGAAAAGTTGTCTGTGCCACAAAACGGTGCAAATAAAAACCTAAAGCTGTAATGCAAAAAACAAGTCTTGTCAGAATCGCAGTGAGAGCTGTTAAATAAACTCAAACAATGGCAAAACAGTTTTTTTTTTTTTATCCACACCATTAAAAATGTAAAAATAAAAACACATCCAAAAAATTATGCGTAACTAAAAATTGTGGTGTTAAAAATTTAAGTGGTTCTGCAAAAATACAAGACCTCATATGGGTACAATAACAAAAAAAGAATTAAAAGGGTATGGATTTTGTAAAAAAAAAAAAAAAAAAAAAAAGCTACATCTTTAAAACGCTTGCTTGGGTACGTCAGAGGGGTTGTCCCATCTCGCGATTTCTGGTCTAAGGCAAGCTCGCAATGAGCCGGCCTCAGAGAACAGTAAGATGGCACACTCGCTCGGATAAATCTAAAACTAAGGCAGAGATGAACAGAGAGGACTATGCAACTGCGGCCATCTCCCTGCTCTATGGGGTAGCTAAGAATGAGCAAGAGGGGACAACCAGCTTAAAAGAGGTTTTGCCATGAAGCAAAATCCCTTTCTAAAGCCGTTAGGTAGCAGCTTACCTCAGACAACAGGGAAATGGCCATGCATGCGCAGTTCTCCCAGTTCTTTTCTATGGGAGTTCCAAATATAACCGAGTGAGTGTGCTCAGCTATATGGAACTCCCACAGACATGAAAGGGGCAGAGCTGCGCAAGTGTGGCCATCTACCTGTTCTAGAAGGCCAGCTGGTGAATGGGGAGATGACTGTCCATTTTCTCCTTCTAGCCATAACGTTTTTTCCCCATATATATAGATGTATGAGGGCTTGTTTTTTTAAGGGATTAGCTGTGCTTTTTCATGGTATCGTCGTTCGTACCACATAAGGTATTGTAAAAAAAAATATTTATAGGATGTAGTTATAGGAGAAAAAAAACACAATCACGCCATTTTGTAGGGGTTTTATTTTTATGGAGTTCCTTACTCTGTATAAATAACATGTTATCTGTCTTCTGCAGGTTGGTACAATTTTGGTAATACCAAATCTTTTGTGTTTTCGTTATATTTTAGTATTTAAAAAGACAAGTTTTTTTTTTATTTCTTTCATTGGCATTGCAGCGCCATTTTCTACAACCAATAACTTTTTTATTTTTTCTATCCACAGACCTGAGTGAGGGATAATTTTTTTGTGGGCTGAAGAGTGTTTTTTATTGGTACCATTTTGGGAAGCATGACACTTTTTGATCACTTTTGAATACAAGTTTTGGGGACACGAAATTACCAAAAAACATGAAATTTTGGTGTTGGGTATTTTTTTTTTCCCTATAGTATTCACTGTATGGCACAAATAATGGTATATTTAAACAGATCAGACCTTTTTTTATTACTTTATATACCCCTTGCCACAGCATCTAAGAGTTAGGGTATGTTCACATGACTGATTTTGATGCTGTTTTGGACGCGGTTTTCGGAGCGCCTCGGCGCCCAAATCAGCATCCAAAATGCCCCCAGTTCATTTCAGTGATTCCTATGTAAAACAGCGTTGTAGTTCACACAAGATGAGGTTTTTACGTGCTTCTTTGGAAGCTGTTTTGGGCGCTGAAAAAGAAGTGTCATGTCAATTCTTGAAGCGTGTTTTGACGCGTTTTTCGGCGCGTTTTTTGACCTGGCTATTAATTTGTATGGGTTAAACAAGTGTTGAAAACCTCGTCCAAAACCTCGCTGAGTAAGGCGTCTAAAACCTCTTCTAAAGAAGTGTGTTTCAGGTTTTGATGCCGTTTTGGGAGCGGAAATGCTCTAAAAACCGCTTTGAGAACAGTGTCAAAATCAGCCGTGTGAACATACCCTTAAAAGGTCAGCTGCTAGTGGCAGGTCGTTGTGCTGTTAAAGCCGTTACCTTCTGCGTATAGAGTGAACTCAGCGGATGAGCCCACTCCATACCCCATTACTGACACCATGCCGTAAATAATTGGCAAATGATGTTAAGGGTATGTTCACACGGCGTATTTGCGGGCAATATGCCCGAAGTACGGCCCGCACATCCGGTAATGCATAGCTCTTATTAAGAGGTATGATTACCTGCCATTTTCCCCGGCGCATATTGTAACAAATGAATGGGGTTCCGGCCTGAGCTGGCCATCGCGTTCTTCTAAAGCAGCAGGAATATAGCAGCGCGCAAAGTATGCGCCGCTATACGTCAGCTAAAGCCCGTCTGAAAATACCCTAAGGGGTTAATACAACATCCCATAGCATTGGCACATGAACAATAACTGGAGATCCACTTGAGAAAAATGTTTACTACGTGGACTTCAAAAATGCATGTAAATGACTGAGTGAAAGGTAAAGCTGCAGTAATTGCTGGGGAACTTACTTGAGATCCAAAATCAGGCTCTGAACCCTTCTGAACTTGAAAGCTTGCACTGCTGTGTATCTCTCAAACTGAAATCTGCCCTGGATATCACGGTGCCTTAAATGATCCATGAACGTCTTTATTATTGTGGTCATCAGATTCTCTTCTGTGATCAACATCCGAGCCTAGGTCAAAAGAAATAGTTCATCTTCAAGGGTGGAATTAACAATGATGCAGAACCAAAGGTCAAAGATCCCAATTTCTACCAAATTATACAGAAACTATTATCACTCGCATCAGTCTCTGCCCCCAGTCAGGGTCACAATCTAATATCCCTATCTCACACATGTAAGTGCCTTTTTCATAGGAAACTAATGTTTTTGGAGTGTGGAGAGAAACCAGGGAAAAGCCACGCAAACTACGTGCAGATGCTGCCTACGTTCACGTCCAACTCGGGACTCCATATTTGTAATAAATCGTGCAGATTTTTTTTAACTTCTTGATGACCACCAATATGCCTCTTCCTAGTGCAGTAGAAAAGGTGTCCTTTGCTGTCCTAGAGACGATGCTCGGTTCCCGTAAGGTCCAGAATCCATAGAGCCTTGGATTTCAGCAGCTAAGTTAGTTAATGACCAGAACGTTTTTTTTGTTTTTGCCTCCTTGCGTTTCAACTTTTGTAACTTTTTTTTTTTTTCAATGACGCAGTTCTATGAGGCCTCGTTTTATTTGAGACAAGTTGTACTTTATTGGGGAATATTTTAAATTCACTTATAAATAATTGCAGTATTTTTTTTATTTTTTTAAAAAACTTTTTTATTTTTTACACCATTCACATTTCACACTTAATAACTTGCTAGATTTATTCTACAGGTTATTACGGTCGTGTGGATACCTAATATGTGTAGGTTTTTTTGTGCGTGTAATTTATGCACAATTATTTTTTATTAAACATTTATTTTTATTTTATTCTTTATTTTTTATTTTATTTTTTACACTTTTTATGTGTTTTTTTTACTCCCATGAAGGGAGAACTGTTTAACATTTTTTCATTTTTAATTTTTTTTTACACTTAGTAATGTATTAGCATATTCATATATGCTAATACATCCTAATCTGTGCCAGTCTGACACAGGCAGTGATTAGGACAGCACACAGTGCTGGTCCTAGTCACTGGCTTCTTACACAGACAGCACTGGGGCCACGCTAGTTCCCCAGAGCTGACTGTGCAGCCGTTCCCCGAGCTCTGTTGGGTCACCGGGTGTTCCGATCACCCGACAGAGCAGGGGAACCCTTTGATTGCGCTCCGGTGACGATCCGCCGCAATCAAAGGGTTAAAGCATCGAGTTGCGGAGGTTTCCTCCGCTACCCAGTGCTCGCAGGGGATGCTCTGGGATCGGGGCTGTGTAGTACAGCCCCGATCCCAGCGCAATTGCGGCGCCGGGCGGCGCAAACTCCGATGTCTACAGCGACGTCTAAAGTCGGCGGGTGGTCGTTAAGGAGTTAAACTGTTGTTCTCCAAATCCAAAGTGACCATGGCCTGGGCAAAAGGAACTCCCTCTGTGGATCCAGTCACCGGGCTTTCTAGTGGCACAAAGTAGACCTAGAGAATCCCTGTGCAATCAGCCCTGGAGAGGTGAGATTATTTGTTTAGAGTAAGGGCATGTTCACAAGGCATTTCTGGTTCCGAATTTGGATCCAAAAATCGCATCCAAAAATGAGGCGTTTATAATAGGGCTCCTGCTGCGTCTTTCGGATCAAGAATTGACATGACAAGTCTTAGAACGGATCCGAAAGACGCAATTAAACACACATCAGCGATCACTCGTCTGAACACCGATGCGTGTTATACAATGCGAGCAATGTAAATCCCACTGCACATTACTCGATGCATGTTTGGGTCCATCTAGATGAACCCAAACACTCATCTAAGAACGTATGTTCACACGGACCCAACATGCTGAGTGAACATACCCTAAGTCTCCATCGCAACAGAGGTCACATTGCCATTGGTAAATAGGCTAAGAACATTAGATTTAGGTACTAGATATAGCAGAAATGCATTTTGGAATAATTCATATACAGTGGTGCCTCAAGATACAATATTTTCACCATACAATGGTGTTGCCTGGAAACTGTGGACTTTATATATGAAAACTGTCTATCAGTAAGACTGTGTTAGTTCAATGAGAGCTATGAATTACCCTATTCGCGGTCCACACTTCGGGCATATTGCAGCGCAATTACGCTCCGAAATACGAACCGCAAATGTGCCGTGTGAACACACCCTAAAAGGGAATTGAAGAACTACAAAAATGAAAAATAATAGTAAATAAAAAACTTATAAAACAAATGTTGGTGCATATACATTACATAAAAAATATACATAGGTACTGTAATAACCTGAAGAACTTAAGAGGGCAATCAGTGTGAAAAGCGAATGGTATGAGCAAAATGATAAATAACAATGGCGAAAAGGATTTTTTTTAAGCAAGGAAAGGGGAATTTTAGTCATTTGGCGCCATTGGTAGCCATCATGCGATGAATCTAGCTCATCTATTATTCCGATGTCTTTCGTCATTGGGCTGGTCCACATATGGGGCTAAGTTCAAGCCTGCATTTGTCAATTTTGTTGTTCTCCACGGTGATTTTTGACAAATGCAAGCCTGACTATCCATCCCTACAGAAAAACGTGTTTATAATAAATGTAAATGGAGCCTATTGCAGTGAATGTATATCAGCTTTGGCCATATGGAGAAGAAAATCTAGCGTTAAAGAGTCAGCTGACGAGGTAGGTGGGCATACAAAATATGATCAAAGTGTGCACTTGTAGAGTCTGCTTTTTATTACAGCCACAACATCAGAGTCAGTTGTGAATGCATGTGCTGGCTAATACTTGTCTTTTTCTTTTTTTTGTATGTAGCCTTATACGTGGCCTGGTCCCCTCAACTTACACCGTTCTGACTTACATCTGTCCCCTAGTTACAAGCGGAGACTTATGGGGCCTGCTGGCACTTGTAGTTCCATGTTCTCCAGCAGATAGTAACTGTGGAATGACAAGTTCCAGCATGCCACAGCAGCACATGAGATTAAATCTTCTTAGCAGGGAAACAGACAGCAAAACAAATGTAAAAACCCTTCCCCGCACTATCCAGCACTATGGAGTTACATTTAATAACTATACCTTACATACAAATTCAACTTAAGAACAAACCTACAGTCCCTATCCCGTTTGTAACCTGGGGACAGACTGTGTGTACATGTATATATTTATATGTATATACATACACACATTTTTTAAAATTGTCTCTATTTATATTGCTGTGTTAAAAGGGATGTCTCACCAGGCTATTTCAAAAAGCCATATGCGGCCTCAGACTCACACTGGACATGACGTGGGTGGTTCTATAGCAGTGATTGGCAAATCAGCACTGCTACTCCTAGCTGATTCTATTACAGTGATATGAGTGCTGAAGGTTTGTAAATAGCAGTGTACAAATCTTCAGACCTCTAAAGGCTTAAAACTTTCCATTAGACTATTTAAACAAGCTCCTGTGCGAAAGATAAGACTCAGCAGGGAGTGACTCAGCATGTTAGACTGACTGACTGATGGCAGCTTGATGCAATGAGCGATAAGAGAGAGCAGGGCGAGGTGGTCGGTAGCCTAGAGAAACTTGTGTACACTAGAAGTACTAGAGCATCTCAAAAAATTAGAATATCATTGAAAATAAAAGGGGTTCTCCAGGACTTCTTGCAGAAATACATAGCAAATGTATTGCTGTGCATCTCGGCAAAAAAAAACCCACAAGGGGCATTGGCCTCAAGAAGAGGTTTATTCCTGAACTGGGTGCCGGGTCCACCTTCTTTCCAGTTCGTCTTCACTTATATTAAACCTTGCAATTCATACTGTAATGAGTCCATACAATATATGGGTTTCTCCATTTGACTTCAATTATCTTTTCAGTGATATTCTAATTTTTTGAGATGCACTAGTAGATAAAATCTTCTTTAGCTCCCAAACAAAGAAAAATCAACACAGCAATGTATATGGTAATGGTCTTTATTTACCTTTCACTGCAAGTTAAACGTTAATCATTGTGGTGAGAAAACCCCTTTACCAAAAATTTTGATTTGTGACATTTTAGCCTGCGTTCACACAAAGGATTTTTTCATGTTAAAAAATTCAGTGCGGCTTTGCAAGAGAATCCAGAGCAGAAATTTAAAGCTGACACTGCCATTGATTTGCAATTTGATATGTGCTGGATTCCCAACTGGAATAGCCCAATTTAACAGCTACCCACAGCGGATTCCCTAACAACACATGGGATCACATCTTTTTCTTTCCAATCATGCAGATTTAAAACCTGCAGCAAAAAAAATCCATGCTGTATGAACTGCAGCACAGATTCTCAGTGAAATCAATGTGGGAGGGCTGGGGGGTATTTGATGTAGGTTTCTAATATCAAACCTATCTCCAAAATTAAATGTGGGCTGCAAAGAAAATGCATAAATAACCATGGATGTAATAAAAAAATAAAACAATAAAAAAAAAACAATAAAGAAGCAAAAAAATATGTAATTTTTGTTAAATCACATTTAAGTACAAGTAAGACACAAATGATAAAGTACACATTGCACATAGTAATGCCCATATGGAAAGTACTTATACTGAAAGTATATAAAGTGCCTTTCATGGAGCAGCATAGACCCACATAAGGTGCTCAAAACTGCCCACAAAGAAAAATAATAAAATCTCATATCCATAGGATTGATAAAGGCAGCAACGAATACATATCATACATAACTATATATGATTTAGTCTGTATCCTTTGTTGCCTTTATATGTCTTATGTATATTAGATTTTATTTTCCTTGCTCCTTATTAGGCACTTTGTGATATTTTCATATATGTAGTTTAAGTATAGGTGCAACCATGTGCACCAATGTACTTTAATGTGACTTAAATGTTTTTTTTTTACCTTTATGTTCTGTGTTTTTGTAGGCATACAATGTAGATTTCTTACTGAATATGCAATGGAATAAGTTTGAAAAATACTCTGTGTGAACATGCACTGAGGGTGAAAAATAATATTTAAAGGGGTTGTCTCACTACAAAGACTAGCTCTCAGTGTGTATGGAACAATAATTGAAGACTTTTTCTAAATATATTTATTTGGCTTTGTTGAGGAGATAAGAGATTTTATCTGCTCTGGGTTCTCTGCTTACAGTCCTGCTCTCCCCTTCTATCTGTGGTGAGTGACATCACCACAGGTCAGCACACAGGGCACCGGTATCTTGAGAAGAGAGTGCGTTATCTCTAACAAACAAAGGAGACTAATTACTTGTTTACTTTAGAACAGAGAGCTTCAGAGCTCATAGATAAGATCTCCTTCTCTTAGGTCAGAGCAGTTAGAGAAGCTGTGAATAGAGAGCTGATATGCTAATCACTGCTATAGAACCACCCACCGCAAGAAGAGACCGGATTGCATGAATCTAAAGTTGCTTTTGGCTCTGTGAACCAACATGGTGAAACAATCCCTTTAAAGAGAACCTATCACCTTCAGAGAAACTTCATGAAGTAACAGGAGACTAAAATACAAACACTTTCTCAAATATGCTTCGTTAGGAAAATCAAGGCATTTCACCTGTAATTCAGTTTTTTTTTAAAAAGCGCTGGCCCTTTAAGACAGCTCTGAAGTTGGCCCAAGTCGGCACATGACAGCTTGATGGATCACTATGTTGACAGTTGACTGCTACTGAGCTGGGAGAGTCCACTGTGCAGGGGGGAGCCTGTAAGTCTACATCATGTGCACACCAACAGCAGTGTAATATGCCTGTGTGCTATGGAGGAGGAGAATGAAACAACAGGTAAACGGAGATGTATCTCCTCAGTGTGCGGTGCCTGTTGTACTGTATGTAGTGAGAGACTCAGATTACCCTGTACACGCAGCTATGCTCTCAGCTCCCTCCGCACAGATGGTATCTCCCACAGCATAAGGATCTCCTGAGTTACAAAGTAAAAGTAAAACCTGTCACCCTGTAATACTAAGGTAAATTCTCTGCATTGCTAATGACATGTATTTGAGAAAAGTCTTATAATTTCATCTACTATCAATTTTTGTGTGTTTCAGCAGAGGTGATAGGTACTCTTTAAGACAGCAAGTTAGTTAAAGAGCAAAATCATACAGCCAAAAATGGAAAACTAGGAAATAGGAGAAGGAATGAAACACACACCAGAAAAAAAGGCAATGAGCGTTGAAACGTGTTGACTTTATGAAGAAAAATGTGAGTGTTGTTAATACTTACTGGACTACAGAAGGTATGTGTCTGGCTGTGTACAGTGACTCAGATACTTACAAGTGAAGGCACTGTGAATATCTGTACCGAAAGGTCAGTGATTGAGAATTCCCTGTCGTGGTCGTCTTTGACATAATCACTCTGCAATCGCTCATAGTTCTAGTGAGAGGAAGGTAAGAAAGACAAGGGGTGGCATCTATCAGTTCACAAACAATGGGCATTTACTCACCATGGTGGGCACAGTGAAGAGCTGCACAGACAGAGCAGCCACGGACACTGCTCGCTCGTGATCATCCTCCATAAAATCTCTCTGCAACTGCTGGTAATTCTAAACAACAAGGGGGAAATTCACCTCTAATCCACACTGGCCTTTCATGGTCATCTTAAAGAGTTTTATAAAGAGAGGGGCTAACTGGGAATAAACCTCCGCTGTATCACTAGAGCTGCTGTATCGCTAGAGCTGCTGCATCGCTAGAGCTGCTGCATCGCTAGAGCTGCTGCATCGCTAGAGCTGCTGCATCGCTAGAGCTGCTGCATCGCTAGAGCTGCTGTATCGCTAGAGCTGCTGCATCACTAGAGCTGCTGCATCACTAGAGCTGCTGCATCACTAGAGCTGCTGCATCACTAGAGCTGCTGCATCACTAGAGCTGCTGCATCACTAGAGCTGCTGCATCACTAGAGCTGCTGCATCGCTAGATCCTGCTGTATCGCTAGAGCTGCTGTATCGCTAGAGCTGCTGTATCGCTAGAGCTGCTGTATCGCTAGAGCTGCTGTATCGCTAGAGCTGCTGCATCGCTAGAGCTGCTGCATCGCTAGAGCTGCTGTATCGCTAGAGCTGCTGTATCGCTAGAGCTGCTGTATCGCTAGAGCTGCTGCATCGCTAGAGCTGCTGCATCGCTATATCTGCTGTATCGCTAGACCTGCTGTATCAGATGCTGTATCACTACATCTGCTGTATCACTACATCTGCTGTATCACTAGAGCTGCTGTATCACTAGAGCTGCTGTATCACTAGAGCTGCTGTATCACTACATCTGCTGTATCACTAGAGCTGCTGTATATAAAGTTTCGTTCAATCGTTAAATTAGAAGCTGCTTCTATGTAGAAATCTGTTCTCCTCTTAGTTCCCTACTAGAAGGGGATTAGCTTTATTAACAGTTTTGTCTTTTGAGCCAAAGGCACCTTCTGGTAGGGCACTAAGAGGAGAACAGATTTCTACATAGAAGCAGCTTCTAATTTAACGATTGAACGCAACTTTATTACCCATTAGTTATTATGACTTTTGTCTGTTATTATTATCTACATCTTGCTTTATATCTTTTTCAGTTATTTATCTTGCCATCCCTTTATGAACAGCGGGGTCTGTCCTCTGGGACCACCAATGACCCTTTCAATGAGGAAACAATTGCTGACCGAGTGTGGTGGCCTCTTCAGTTTTCTCCTTCAGAGCGGCACTCCCAACCACCAATGTACCACAGCTCCATTAAAGGCACCACTGTGGAGCAGTCAATCAGCAGTGCAGGCCCTTTACTTTCAGGGGCAATGGAGGTCCCAGAGGTCAGACTCCCATCAATTACAAAGCCAGGGCATTTCCAAGAAACATGCTATCTTTGAGGAACACTAGTTTTACACAATTGTTGTTCCTTTCCTTTGTAAAGGGAAGCCACAACTCTCTACCGTATCTATTGCATGGCATCTACTACAGACAATACAACGGGATCTACTACGCTCCATAGTGTTCTCCATTGCTGTACCATTTGCACCCTACTGAAGTCTTACCTATGTGCAATTGTAAGGGGCTGTTTACAAATACCGGTCGAGAAACCCCGACCGGTATTTGCTCTGTTTCTTGCACACAAGGGGACGGATTTTCTCCGCGGTTTGCAGATAAAAGCCGTCCCTCTTCGCATAGACATGTTCATGTTCTGCCCGAAAACTGGACGGAAGAAAGAACATGTTCAATCTTTTTCGGACCGCCCGCGGTCTATAAAACCATCCAGTGGAAAATCCGTGCAGTGGGGACCACTGCACGGATTTTCCATTGAGGTCCATGTTAAAAGTTTGACAGCCGGTTACATACAGCTTTCAAAACCAAAAACCGTCTGTAAATCCAGCTGAAAAACCTGACCGTGGGGACATGCCCTAATACTAGTAATAATCCCCCTCATGGATAGTAGGTATAGGAGTGGTTGTTTATTATTATTTTTGCACTTAAAGGGATATTATCATCACAGCAAGTGCTGCTGGAAGGGCATGTTACTAAAAAATATGTATGCTTTACCTAATACAGGCCTTTTTTGTACCTTTAATTTGCTCTCTTGTCTCGATGGTTACAAACCACCACTGTGTGCTTTCAGTTATCAGAATAAATCCACAGCACACACACACAAACGTACAATGTGACAGTTCTCCAGAGTATAAATCAATGGAAACCCAAGAATAAATATATATTTCGGACGTAACTAGTGAACGTTTTCGGCCAACTTGGCCTTCCTCAGAATAGTCTGAAGCTGGGAGAAACGGTCCATAGGCAAAAGATTCTTCAAGGCGCACATAAGCAGTTTAAAATAAACTTTACTTTATACTCCACATATATAGGTAAGTGAACAACATAATAGCAATGTGAAAAGTTTAAAAAACCTGGTGCCGTATAGATTGCACAAAGGCATATGTCCAATGTTTCTTTGGAGTCCCAGTCTTTCTGTGCGAACTCCTGACAGAGCGGATAGTCGCGCCGGTGTACGTGATGCGACGTTTCGGAAGGTTCTCTTCTTTTTCAAGAGAACCTTCCGAAACGTCGCATCACGTACACCAGCGCGACTATCCGCTCTGTCAGGGGTTCGCACAGAAAGACTGGGACTCCAAAGAAACATTGGACATATGCCTTTGTGCAATCTATACGGCACCAGGTTTTAAACTTTTCACATTGCTGTTATGTTGTTCACTTACCTATATATGTGGAGTATAAAGTAAAGTTTATTTTAAACTGCTTATGTGCGCCTTGAAGAATCTTTTGCCTATGGACTGATATATGGGTTGCAGGAAAGATCCCCTATACCAAGACGCCAAACCGGTGACCGTTAAAAGTATATATAGCAGCGTTTGATTATTGAATGCAGGGAGAAACGGGGCATCACTGGAGCTTTGTGTGCTTTCAGTTGTGGCCAGTAATGCAAAGTTATCAAAAACTGTCTGAGATTAAGTGCCTGGGGGAGGGAGGATGTGTACAAATAGTTATCGCGGCCAAAGGACCTTATTCTTTGATAATGCTGTAAAAAAAATCCTGTATTAGGTAAAGCATTCATATTTTTTAATGACGTGAATTTTGAAAATTGCTTGCTTTATAGCAGGGGTGTCAAACTGCCGGCCCTCCAGCTGTTGGGAAACTACAACTCTCATCATGCCCACTGTTATAGATTATACAAATGCATGATGGGAGTTGTAGTTTCCCAACAGCTGGAGGGCCGGCAGTTTGACACCTGTGCTTTATAGTAAATGACCTGCCAGCAGTATATGTTATGATGGGAATACCCCTTTACACAATCTCCCTGCATGATACTGCAGCTCTTCTGCATGCTAGTGTGAACGGGCTTTTACCTCATGTGCAGTTATGTACTAAGCAATTTCCACCCTCACTGCTAGTAGATGTGTGAGCGATTCTGCACCTGTACATCTTCTCCCATATAGAACTGGAGTTTTATTGCCTGCTACTGGGAATGGATTTCTGACCTGCCTCTAAAGCAGTGAGGCCATTTTTCTGTGATTTGCTGTACTATTTTCTGTCAAATCTACCCAGACTGTCGGCAGAATCTCTGAATGCTCTGCAGTCAAAATGCCATAATCGTACCATTTGTTGCACAAGAAAACAAATGTGCAGCAGTGTTCTAAAATGACACCAGAAAGACCAAATTGGTTTCGAATATCTTGCTACCTCTGCCTTGGTAATGAATAATATCATAATATATATACAATTGGGGGAAGAGAATTGTCCTATGTATGGCCAGTGTGAGACGGCTCACCGGCCGGCTCGTTGTTTTTTTTAGATCAACAGTTTAATAAATGCAGGTAGGAAATTAAAAACTTACTTTTGCAAAACGGATAGCAAAAAGCTTCTTGTATTTAAGGTCCATCAGTAAACTGCTCATGAATAGCTGGTGGTAGCAGTTTCTTGCACCTGGGAATGAATACAAAATGTCTTCAATTGTCCCAAGAACACAACAAATAAAAGCACAACTACAATTTGCCTCCAGTAAAACGACTCGTACCTTTCCACAGAATGGAATCGCACAGCATTAGTTTGTCCACTAAGGAGGAGTTCTCACCATGTGGGCCCTCTTGCAAACCAACCTGGCACAGAATTCGTCTTAATCCATCTGGAAAGAAAATGCAAAATTAAACCTGCACATCCAAACCCAACAGGTTAGCCAGCTGGGTAGTAATTGTGCTGCATTTTTCACTTCTGAACAACTTTTTTTTATCCATTTGTGTTGCAATTTTGTACACACTGCAGCATAATACTCTGTTTCCCCAAAAATAAGACACCCCCGAAAATAAGACCTAGTGCATTTTTTTTTATGCAATTCAGGGTTTGGCTGCTTATGCTGATGTTTGTGATGAAATCACTACAGTATATTAATACATGTTGATGTTTTGTTCAACAATAAATGTGAATTATTGTTCATAGAAATATAAAACATCCCCTAAAAAAAGGCTTAGCTCATCTTTAGGAGCAAAAATTAATATAAGACACTGTCTTATTTTCGGGGAAACACGGTATTTCTTAAAGCCCTATGAACACAGCCATATTCACCATCCTTGTCACATGGATCCCAAATACAGTGCCCAGCACTGTACCTCTAAGTTCCTCTGTTTTTTTTTAACGTGTCCTGTATAGCAGAGCTGTTCTTCATCATTGCTTCTAGGGGACATTACAATAGATTTGTAAAGCAGATGCAATAACGATTACTTTACCTGAGTAACCAATAATCTGACCAAGCCAGCTGAGGATTCTTAGCCCAAATGTCTGGTGGGCAACGATAGCTGAATGCATGACCTGGACTTTGAGAGGCTTAGTCTGGCGACTGGTGTTTCTCTAAAAAAAAAATAAAGACGACAGGAGTGAGTTAGTAACAGTCGGTCAGTGGAAGCTGTACAGGGGAGAGATGGCAGTGACAGGCTGTGATTGGTAAAGGGTGAAAACATGAAGAAAAGTTTCTGAATTTCCCGGGGGCACGGTAAATGTTAGGGAGAGAGACATGACGGGGGGGGGGGTGATTGTAAGGAGCTGAACATGAAGAAGGTTTTCTGTCTTCCCCAGGGGGCAGCAGATACTGTAAGGGAAGAATACACTGACAGGCTTATTGGTAAAAACATAAAAAATTTTTACCCCCCTAGTCATGGAGAATTACAGGGTGGGGAACAGAAACAGGCTGCAATTAGTAAGGGAGTGATAACATGCAGAAAAGTTCTTGCATCCTCCCTGGGGTCACTGGAGAATGTACAAGGTAAATTACAGTAAAAATAATTGGAAAAGGGAGGGGTTTAACATGCAGAAAAGATCCTGTAACCTCCTGGGGTCACTGGAGACTAAACAGGCTAGATTATTGTTATTATTATTTATTTTAAAGCGCCATTGATTCCAGGGCTTCATTCAAATACATACAATATCAAACAAGTACAATATAACATGACTACTTATACAGCACAGAGTGAAGAGGTCCCTGCCCGGAGGGCCCTTTAAAACTACAGGGGAGGAGAAGACAAAGTGAGGGGCGACATGTTTTGGGTAACCAGTGGGGCTGGGTTATTGTATTATAGGCTCCGAAAGATGGGTTTTCGTTGCTTTTGAACGGGGGAAATTGGGGGAGAGCTGATGTGTTGGGCGTGAGTTCCCGAGGTTGGGGAAGCACAGAAAGTCTTGGAGACGGTTTTGTGAGGATACAAAGGGGGCGAGAAAAAGGGCCTGTGAGGAGAAGGTTCGTGAGGGGAAATATTGGATATTTGGTTTGAATGTATGGAGGAAGAGGCATGGAAGCCTTGTTTCATGGTTATAACTTTACTGGGTTCGCGGGGAAAGGAAAGCCGGGGGGATTGGCAGAGGAGAGGCAAGGAGTGGGGCGAGAGGGGGTGAACGGGGAGCAAGTTAGGGTGGGGTTTGGGGGGACCAAAAGGGGTAGACGGGAGGCCCAGAGGAGGTTGCAGTAGTCGAGACAGTAGGGCTGGGCTACACAAACGGGCAAAAGACACTGCTTTCAAAACTTTAAAAAAATTAGTTTATTTTTTTTGCACTTTTTTTTTTTTTTGCAGAGACGCACAGCGATACATTTGCTATGTATTTCTGCAAAAAACATGCCGAAGAACACGCAAAAAAAAAGTCTGGTGCTTTACATAGACTCCAATAGTAAATTTTCAACATTTCAAAAAAACGACCAGCAAATAAAATGAGCAGAAAAAAAGACATTCAATGGAGACTACAGGACGTTTTTACTATAGAAGTCTATGGGACGGCTTCACGGTCGTTTTTTAAGCAGTTTTAGAGAATAAAAAATTCTGAAAAATATGATGTTTTTGTGTGCAGTGTTTACAGAGCCTAACAGGATGATAAC
Organism: Phyllomedusa bahiana; assembly: GCA_025379985.1. NCBI lineage: Eukaryota > Metazoa > Chordata > Amphibia > Anura > Hylidae > Phyllomedusa > Phyllomedusa bahiana. The sequence continues at coordinate 120,786 of JAODAL010000541.1, read as the reverse complement.
ATGAGGAAAATTTACTGTATCCTTCTTGAGGTCACAGGGCGCTGTACGGAGGGGACAAGGTGTTTGAGAGGGGAGGGAGTGCAGGTGAATTATGCAGAAAATTCACAAGACTCTCTTTAAGAAAATGACGCGTTCCTGGTCCCTTGCTGGCCTGTGTTCACTTGGCTCCAACGATGACATGTCAACACGTGATGGCTGCAGCCGTTCTGTAGTGACATGCCAAATCACTGCTCGAGCCTGATAAACACAAGACTAGAACCACGTAGCTCAAGAGGAATCGCACTTAGGGATTCAGAATTAGGGTATGCTCACACGGTGTGTTGAGTCCGTATGAACATACGCTTTTAGATACGTGTTTGGATCCGTCTGTCAAACCCCAACCGGACCCAAATACGTATCTAACAAATAGCAATGTTATTTTACATTGCTTTTAACTTGAAACACGCATCGGAGTTCAAACGAGTGATCACCGATGTGTGTCTTATTGCGTCTTTTGGATCCGTTCCAAGAATTGTCATGTCAATTCTTGGTCTGAAAGACGCAGCAGCTGCGTGTTGGATCCGTTTTTGGATGCGCTTTTCGGATCCAACATGGATCCAAAAACGCCGTTTCAACTGCCCCTTAATGCTTCAAATGTGTATGTAGTCAAAATTCAGTATTCATCATGCATTATTTATTACATAATCATCATGAGGGTAATTTGAGAAGTACCAGTGCAATCTTTAAGTGTATGCTCTCACTGCTTATTTTGGGACGCATTTCGTCGCGTTTTTCGCGGCGTACTGCGCTTAATACGTAGTGAAATGCGCCCCATAATTACGGTAATCCATAGCTCTCATAGAGAACTATGGATTACGCCTCCTCTCCCCGCTTGTACAATACGATCGCATTGTATGCGCGGGGAGATAAGTGAAATGTCAATTATTTGCGGCGAATGTGCGTCGCGAGTAATGAATGTCAATGGGGCCGGCAGGCTGCCCAAATACCCCCCCCTCCCCCCGCGGGTGTACGTGCGTATTAGCGCGAGCTCCCGGAACACACGATGTACAGCGGCACGTACTGTATGTGCCACAGTACATCGTATGAACATAGGCTAATAGTTACAATAGTGCCACACAGGACAAGTGATGAATGTCTGATCACTGGGACTCCTAAAAAACATTTTCCAGGAATATGATTTTAACAAAAATACCCTTTACTGATGGAAGTGACTGAAATAGAAAACCTTCAGGAACTACCACTGGAATAATATTTGGTGTTCCAGAATGGTAAACAGGACTTGCAGATGTGGATATAGCGAAATCCACACTAGGTTTTTTCCATCATTTCTGAATGTCATTAATGTCATTATTTCTTGTGTCATGTTTTTACTCAAAAGATGAGAATCCACTTACCACTATAACAGATTTTGCTTGATCACAGTTTTGAAAACTCCCATACAGCACCGATCGCCGCCCCTATAGGCCAAAAAAATAATTTTTTTTTTTTCTTTTTTTTTTTAGTATAGTATATTGATGCTTAAAAGGGTTTTGTCACGATGTAATGTTGACGTGGGATCCTCCAAAATGGGTTTTTAATCACTTTTCAAAATATATGTGATTACAAAAATTGCAGTCTGAGAGAGCTACAGCCTTCCTTACTGCCCTTTGGGTTTTACTTCAAAGTTTGTATTAGATACGCCTGACAAGAGCTGCTGGCCGGGCTTCCCCAAAGAGAGAGCTTCTTATCTGATGAGACGGAGCTGCAGAAGTTTTCAAGGCACCGGGTGGGCAATATGTTTTCTTTTGTATGCAGAATAAATATTGTAGTGTGATTAGATCCCTGCTTTATCTGAGACAGAGAACATGAAGAGTTTTCAAGCTGCTGAGGAGAAAAACTGTTGGTCTTTTGTATACAGAATCCACAAGTTGCATGTTTGATTATTTCAGTGAACATGTCACACATCCCTTTAAATGCAGTTTGTGCTTTGGCTGTGTGCGTCTCTCTCTTTCAGCTCTGTGATATGTTTACATTAGCTTCTTAGCAGATAAGGCTCCTCCTGGCAAAACCCCTTTAATGTGTCATGCATTTCAGGAATTCACTTACATCACGATCCACAGTTGTTGCAAAACTAATGGCTTCTTTCTGGCTACAGTTCACAGCTTTTTGCAGAGTGTAGATAACCTGCTCATACGTATGGACTTCATCATTGAAAAGCATGCAGTAATAATTGTCTTCTTTCTCCCTGTGGCAAATAAAAAACAATTTCTTTTTTTATAAAGAACTGATATATTCCAAAGCACTGTACAGAGATTGTCATTATTCACATTGGTCCCTGTGCCCATTAGGGCTCCCAATCTAAATTCTAGCCTCTGTGTTGCTGGATATGATCATTCAGTAGCAGGAGGGTGCAGCATGGGCCTATATGCTGCTGAAGATGGTCAGTCAGTAGCAGGAGGGTGCAGCATGGGTCTATATGCTGCTGAAGATGATCAGTCAGTAGCAGGAGGATAAATCATGGGCCTATATACTGCTCAAGATAATCAGTCAGTAGTAGGAGTGTGCAGCATGGGTCTATATGCTGCTCGAGATGATCAGTCAGTAGCAGGAGTGTGCAGCATGGGTCTATTTGCTGGTGGAGATGATCAGTCAGTAGCAGACAGATGCAGCATGGGTCTTTATGCTACTGAAGATGATCAGTCAGTAGCAGGAAGGTGCAGCATGGGTCTATATGCTGCTATATGGTAACCATCTGTCATTCAGTAGTAGGATTGTGAAGCATGGAGCTATATGGGCCTCTGTCCTGCAGGAGATGATCAGTCAGAAGCAAGAGTGTGCAGCATGGGTCTCTAAAATGCTCGACATGATCAGTCAGTAGCAGTAGGGTGCAGCATGGGTCTATATGCTGCTGAAGATGATCAGTCAGTAGCAGGATTGTGCAGCATGGGTCTATATGCTGATATAGATGGTCAGTCAGTAGCAGTAGGGTGCAGCATGGGTCTATATGCTGCTATAGATGGTCAGTCAGTAGGAGTAGGGTGCAGCATGGGTCGATATGCTGCTGTAGATGATCAGTCAGTAGCAGTAGGGTGCAGCATGGGTCTATATGCTGCTGAAGATGATCAGTCAGTAGCAGGAGTGTGCAGCATGGGTCTATATAATGCTCGACATGATCAGTCAGTAGCAGTAGGGTGCAGAATGTCTCTATATGCTGCTGGAGATGATCCATTAGGAGCAGGAAGGTGCGATATGAGTCTCTGTGTTCAAAAACTAGTTACTCAACAACTACATTGCTAAGTTAAAACTTACATTATATAACTCACCGCTCGCAAATTGTACAATATGTTCAGCGTAAAAGCAAGCTCTACAACAGAAAGCTAGCAGCGTCCTTGAGGCACTAAAACCCGTGCAAACATGGGCTCCTGCTGGAGGCTGCAGGGTTTTTTGTGTTTGCTTTATGTGCTGCAGCAATAACAGCTTCTGCTAGTGTGTTTGTTTCTTAGCACTTTTGAACGTTCTGGCCAATTTTTGCCTTTTTTTGGCAATATGTTCAGCGTGATCGTCTCACCACAACGTGCTTTGCTCTGCACCAGTCGGCTACGTGCAACATAATTTCAAACTTACGTATGCTCCAGTCCTGGAGGCAGCTCGTTTTCTTTTTCCCACGTAAGTATATCCACTGTGTATTGAAACATGATGGCAAAAATGTTGTAAGCCCTCGCCACCATATCCTCCGACAGGTTAATGAGAGGATCCTATTAAAAGAGGGAGAATGGCCAAAGAGCATACGAGTCTGTTTGATATATTCCAAGAGATGACATGCATAGACCAAGCTCCTATGTTAAACTGGTTTAGCTACCTGATTAAATAATTTCTGAGGCCAACCCATAGCTTGTTACAACCGGCTCAGGAACTGGAAAGGCTTTTTGCACAGTCCTCGCTGTTCATTTCTATGGAAGTAGTTGAGGGACTGTGCCTGGGCATATTCGGAACTCCCAAAATCAAGAACGGGGGAGAGCTGCGCAAGAGTGGCCATCTCCATGTTCTAAAAAACCCTTTAGAAAAGCCCATGGGAAGGCCTTAGAAACTATTTTACCAGATGGCTATACACCTTTAAATAGAATGTTATACCATAGAGTGGCTACGTTAAAGGGGTTCTCTCCCTACAAAGATTAGTTTTCAACATGTAGAGACAAGTAATTGAAGACTTTGCACACAGGTTTCTATAGTTACCTGGCCATAACTCTGCTTACATTAGAGCAGAGAACATGAAGTGACAACACCATAAATGAGCTCAAAACTAATGATCCCTAACAAGATTAGCTTCTGTTTACAAATAAGCAATTGTTTTCAGTCCTCACAGCACATTAAATTTTTTTTACTGAAGTTAGCTCTCCTGCATTTGTCATGTAAAGGCTCGGGTTAAGAGAAGGTAAATATGCTAATTACTGCTACAAAACAAACAGTGACGAGAGAGTTTTTAAAAACGCTTGTGACTCATGAAACTGGGGTAGAAAACCCCTTTAACTATATAAAGGGTTTGTAAAATAAAAAAGACAATACAGAAATACATAGTTCTTGGGGTGACTCTGGGTCAAAGAGGGGAGCCCGAACAAGGGAGTCTTCTATGACTTTATTTTAACATTTTTTTTAAAAAGTTGATGGGGTTTTAGTCCCCAGTGAAAAACCTCCCAAAACCAAGGCAACCCATGTGATATCCTCAGGGCGGAAAGGGAAAAAAAAACCCCCACCAGATACCCGGGTCATACAGAGATTTAGAGAAGTACGCCGGGATGGAGTATTTGACGGATCTCTGCACAATGAACTCGCCCTTTCTTTTAAAACATGGTCCCTTTGAGTTTCCCAAATTGGCCCCTCAACCCGCATTGACCAGGGTCTATAGGCCAAACCTGTCTTTACACCAACCCCCCCCTTCCTCTTGTTCCCTTTTATTTTTTCTTGTCCCCCTATTTTTTTTCTTTGAATGTCTTGTTTTTTAAACTTTTTAATTTTTATCCCCACTATATTGATCTCCTAACGGTGTTCTATATTTCATTTTCCCTTTTTTGAACCTTGAGCTATTTTAAAATTGTTTAATGTTTTATTATGAAAAAAGTTGCGTGACTAAGGATTTTCTTGTTTTTGCGATTGTATTTTTACTTTGAAAAAATTTCAATAAAATTTAAATTAAAAAAAAGTTGCATAAAGGGTTTTTTACCATTGCAATTTTTGGTTTTGCTTTTAAGGGTTTTTAAAGTGGAGTGTAGGTTAAATAAAATAATAATAATAAATAATAAAAATATTTCTATAGCGCCAAAATTTTCCGCAGCATTAAAAAATTAAAGGGTAAACAACAGACATTACACTTTAAAAAGTACTTAAAATGAGACAAAAGGTGGGAGGGCCCTGCTCGTGAGAGCTTACAATCTATGGGGGTGTATGGGTGAAACAACGGAAAGAGGTCCAATTTCAATGGTGGGGAGTTTCAAAATTTTGGGGGGGGTTTACATGAAAAATGGATGAACCGCCCCCCAGACTGTACATCTAATACAATAAGTGCCTGTGAGTGCCCAATGCAGGAGGACAGATGTGTTTTGATGCATTAGGGATCTTGGTGGGCCAGACCGAGGGGATGTTTTTTCAGGGCCCTCTTAAAAATGTGAGGGTTGTGAAGTGCCTGAGCCGCGGTTTTTTATTCCCGAGAATTTGGGGCCCCCCCACGTGTGAAGTTTGGAGACGGGGGATGGGAGGTTCGGTGTTTAGGAATGTGTTGTACTCAGCAGAGCGGAGAGAGGGTTAAGGGCGGTAGACAGAGATAGGGAGGAATGTAGGGAGGGGCAGCGCTTGGAGAGCTTTTTGGTGAGAGTGCGAGTTTTTAAAAGTATCCCGTACTGGATGGCAACCATGCAGTGATGACACAGGGTAGAGGAAACATATAGCGGCGGGAAAAGAAAAACAAGCCGGCGCGCTTCTGGACGATTGGAGAGGGGGGATTTTCAGGAGGGGGACTGCAAAAAAAGGGGTTGCGTAGTCAAGACGAGAAAGAAAAGAGCAGTAAGAGAGTTTGAGTCTTTCCACAGTGGAAATGGACGGATTTTGGAGATATTTTGGGGCAGGTGACGGGAGGCGGGAAAGGGAAAAGGGGATTTTGGGGGAGAAGGTAGATCAAATCAATAAAACCCCAGACAGCGGGCCTGCTGCCTGGGAAAATGGGGGGTCCCACATACAGAAACAAAAATTAGCAGGGGGGGGGGGGTTGGTAGTAGATGGCGGAAGAAAAAAGTTCAGTTTTAGTGGGGTTTTAGTTTTATTTTTTTTAAATCGTAGGTAGTATGATGACAGTGATACCAAGTTATTGTTTTTTTTAGTTTTACTACTGGTAAAAAATCTAGACACTTAAAAAAAGGAAAATGAAGAAAATCTGTCTTTGTATCGCCACATTCTGCAATTCATATTTTTTTTTTGTATTGGCTGTGCAGTATTAAAGGGGTTTTGCCGCCATGTAATGTTGACGTGGGAACCTCCAAAATGGGTATTTAATCACTTTTCTAAATATATGCGATTACAAAAAGTGAAAACCCAGAGTACACATTTTTTCAATCCCCTTTGTTACCTGAAAGCTTCCCCTAGACACAACCGAGGACTGACAGGCCACGCTTGCGTGAAAAAACTTCTTATCTGATGACAGGCAAAATAAAAAGAGCTTTAAGGCACCCGGGTAGAAAGTGCAGTTGAGGGGGTGTCTTTCTGTATTGAGAAAACATGTTGTACTGTTTTTATTTATTAAGTTTTGAGGGCCCCCCTTTTCCCACTCCTTACTCACCCCCTCCCTCTCAGCCCTGCAGCTTTCATGACTCAGTATGATTTGTTGACATTCTCCCTGTGCTGATAAGGCGGTAAGTAACTTGCGTCCTGGCAAATCCCCTTTAATTATAAAAATTGTTAGAACCATCACGATACCAACTGCGTACTTTTCAAATCTTGGTATCTTTTTCAGTGCTAAAGCATTTTGCAAGTTCTTTTTTGTACTGTTTACATCTGAATTTTTTTTTATACTTCCAAATGCATTACGAAATGTAGCACATCAAGCACTGAGAATTAAGCAGTGACCGAGGATGTGACAGTCTTACCTCTGTCTCATTTTCGGAAATATTAAGGCCATGCTTCTGGCAGTAAGGGCCTTCTTTCCATGCTTCAGCATCTCCACAATCACAGAAGCCTCCTCCTCCTGATGTGGTCATCTGCAGCACAAGGGAACAAAACCATAAATTAGAAAGATTTAAAGGGAAACTGACGTCACAGAGGAGCATTTTTGTTAAAACCAATATTCTAGAAAACCTTTTTTTAGAATTCAAGGCAATTTTTTTTACATTTCGGCAGTCCTATGCTATTAAAAATTATCAATACAACCTACTAGTTTCTCTCCAACGATCTGTGATGTTTACAGGAGAAGCTTCGACCAGTTTCTACAGCAGTTATGATACATACTCAGTATTTCGTTGATATGTACTCTTTTTATTGCTGTTGTCATATAGAAACCATACTCTGATAAATTGTATGTTTTGTTATGTTTATTGAAAAATGTAAAAAAAAGTTTAAAATTTTTTTTAAAAATTATCAAGAAAATATTTTCCTTCTGTAGCGGTGTGAAAGAACTTTTGTTTGGCAGGGTAGACTAATCTGAGTTTACTTTAGCTGCTACTTATCTCATTACAAATAGCAGTTAAGGACATAATGATTGCTGTATTGTTCTCTCCACAGGGATAGAAAAGATTACACTAGACCATGAGCAATGCCTGAAAGAAAAATGGAGTAATCTTTTTCTGCACTGAGGGGGTTTTTCACACTTATTAGGTAATTGCTAAGGATATTTACAATTTTCAGACTACAGCTGACCAGAAAGAAGGACCATTAAGCAATCCTCTCACTGCTCACAGAATGGAAAGAAATGTACATAGGGAAACTTAAAAAACAATATACATAAAAAACAAACAAAAAAAAACTGAAAAAGCCATATAATAGTCGCATATTGATTTTCAGTATGTAAAAAGTAAAATTTGGATGGTAGTGTCGCTTTAAAGTAGCGCTGTGTCCCCATCATCTCAGGATCTTCTTCAAGTCATGAAGTGATGTTGTATTCTTTATACCATTTGCCATAACTTGCTGTGGTGGGAATAACAGCTTTAAGGAGTCAAAGGAACATGTTTATGGATATATACATTAGAAAATATAGTTCTGCTTACAAAGTATCTCAAAGTACAAGATACTAACCCTATAGCGATGCTCTCTGTGAACACTTCCTAGAAAACACTCCATACACAGGACGCATGTTGGATCCACTGCACAATCTCTGCCAAGAAAAAAAATCAAAGAGACAAGCAATAAATACAACATTGATAAAACTACAGAGATCCCTCAACACAGAATATTAATTGGCTCCAGGACGACCATTGTAAGCGGAGACCATAACTGTATGGAAAACTGGTGATTGGTTCAAAGGTCCCACATTGTCACCAACATAATGCAAAATACAGCAGATACTAATCAAGGTAAAGCGCGTCCTTCCATATAACAGAGAGCTGCTGGAAATCACTGTCTATATGGAGGACAGGAGCTTCTTTGGGTCATGTACATTATAAACAATGTGGCAGAAAAAAGAAAACGGGACCTGCACCTGGTGCCTAAAGAAGCCGCTTATCCTGGCAAGTGTAAGAGCAGTACAGGACATGTAGTACTGCACTGTACTGTAGAGAGGCGCTACTAGACCACTAATCACTGCATGCACCTCACTAATACATGTAAGAGCAGTACAGGACATGTAGTACCGCACCGTACTGCCGAGAGGCGCTATAGACCGCCAATCACTGCATCCACCTCACTAATACATGTAAATCAGTACAGACATGTAGTACCGCACAGTACTGTAGAGAGGATCAATAGACTTCCAATCACTGCATGCACCTCACTAATACATGTAAGAGCAGCACAGGCATGTAGTACCGCAATTGACTGTAGATAGGCGCTAATTGACCTCCAATCACTGCATGCACTGCACTAATACATTGTAAGAACAGTACAGGACGTGTAGTACCGCACTGTACTGTGGAGAGGCGTTATAGACCACCAATCACTGCATGACCTCACTAATACATGTAAGAGCAGTAGAGGACACGTAGTACCGCACGCACTGTACTGTAGAGAGGTGCTACCAGACCGCCAATCACTGCATCAGAAACCTACACCTACATAACACTAGAAGCAAAGCATGTACTGACATGTAAGTATACACGCACTGTACTGTAGAGAGTGTAGCTAGAGACCACCAATCACTGCATGCACCTCACTAATACATGTAAGAGCAGTAAAGGACATGTAGTACCCACACTGCACTGTAGAGAGGCGCTACTAGACACCAATCACTGCATGCACCTCACTAATACATGTAAATCAGTACAGGACTGTAGTACCGCACTGTACTGTAGAGAGGTGCTACTAGACCGCCAATCACTGCATGCATCCCACTAATACATGTAAGAGCAGTACAGGACATGTAGTACCGCACTTGTACTGTAGAGAGGTGCTACAAGACCAATCACTGCATGCACTGTACTAATACATATAAGAGCAGTACAGGACATGTAGTATCGCACTGTACTGCAGAGAGGCGCTACTAGACCGAGATTCACTGCATGCACCTCACTAATACAATGTAAGTAGACAGTACAGGACATGTTAGTACCGCACTGTACTGTAGAGAGGCGCTATAGACTAATCCACTGCATGCACCTCACTAATACATGTAAGAGCAGTACAGGACATGTAGTACCGCCACTGTACTGTAGAGAGGGCTACTAGACCTCCAATCACTGCATGCACCTCACTAATACATATAAGAGCAGTACAGGATCATGTAGTACCGCACTGTACTGTAGAGAGGTGCTACTAGACCACCATCACTGCATGCACCTCACTAATACATGTAAAGAGCAGTACAGGAATTGTTAGTACCGCACTGTACTGTAGAGAGTGCTACTAGACCAGCCAATCACTGCATGCACCTCACTAAATACATGTAAGAGCTAGTACATGGATATGTAGTACCAATCGCACATTGTACATGTAAGAGAGGGCGCTACAGGACCACCAATCACTGCATGCACTGCACTAATACATGTAAGAACAGTACAGGACGTGTAGTACCGCGCTGTACTGTAGAGAGGTGCTACTAGACCGCCAATCACTGCATGCACTGCTTAAGCAGGGTTGTGGAGTCGGAGTAGTTATAAAATGGACCAACAAAATATATCACAAATTTGTCCAATTAGTTCAATGCAGTGCCAAGAGCAAGAGGAACTGGGTCCGGCCAGTGCTCCTTCTCTCATATCTTCAGCCTCATCACATGAGGAGTTTAATTTCGAAAAGTATTTGGATGACATGGAGCAGGCACAGTGTTAGCGCACTGTAACAGACAAACTACAGGTTCACCGGATGACAAGAAACCATCTTCATGATTATAACCTAAAACCATCTTTGGCTGGGGACCAGCGTCCCTACCTCTTCATTCCTTCTCTGTATCAAAGCAGTGGCTGATACAGGATGTGGAATCCTTAGTTTAGCCATAGGGTTGAGTCCCAAAGTTGGGCCATCAACAGGTAAGTACATTATGAGAATCTAGTTGTCAGGCCCCAGTGGGTTAGAGAAAGACCTGGCAGAACATAAAAGCAGATACTGACCGAAGCTATTTTGGGAAAGTGCTACTTTCTCAGGGTGATCAGGGCTCGATGGGGCGAGACTCACATGAGCAGATATGACGGGAAGCTACGCTCTTGTCTTCGCACCAAACTGCAAATTAGGTCATATTTAAAGCCCGCTCTGAGTCGATTTCTTGTTTGCCAGCAATCATCCTGTTTATTTAAACAAGTCTTCTTAATTTACTACCAAGAAGACTGAAAATAACAACTAGAAATGAGCAGTGACAGTGGTGGACGAGATCTGTGCTTGAAATGATAGTCCCAGAGTTACTGGACTGTCGGCTGATGCAAGAAAGATCAGATCCCCATTAAAGATCACATGGCCTTTGCCCAGAGTCTTTGAGCATGTACTAACATGTGTATGGATGCGTCTGTGTCACGATTATTGACCAGGCGAATGTTTGAGATACAAACACACACAGTGGGGAAAAAAGTATTTAGCCAGTCTCACATTTGTGCAAAGTTTCCACTTACAAAGAATGAGAGGCTGTTAATTTTACTTCTTAGGTCGACCTTCAACTTTGAGAGGACAAAATGAGATAACAAATCAGGGAAAATACATTGTTTGATTTGGTAAGAATTTATTTGCATATTTATGGAGAAAATAAGTATTTTGGTCACCTACAAACAAGCAAGATTTCTGACCTGTAACTTCTTCTTTAACCATTACCGCGGCGCCAGTTTTTCACGGAGCCAGTTTTGGGCTCTTGACAGTAGGCCCCATTTTTTAAAATCCGTCATGTGTCACTTTATGTGAGAATACATTTCTTGACACTTTACCTATCCATTGTGATTCAACGAGAATGTGTTCTCGTGACCATTTGTGCTTTAAGATTAGTAAGGAATTTTTCGTCAAAAAATTTTTTAGCGTGTTTATTTGTGTGAATCAATATCAAAAAATCGTGGATAAAATTTGTGAAAAATTTACCAATTTTTAAACTTCAAAAATTTCTGCACGTGTATGACAGATAGTTATGTCCACTCATAATAGTTTATAACTAGCATAACCATATGTCTACTGTAGTTTGGCATCTTTTTTTTTTATATGTTTTTCTTTTTTTTTATTTATGAAATAGGACGGAGGGCTTAGAAATTTGTTGTAATTTTCACAATTTTCAAGAAAAAATTTGCAATATACATTTTTCTTTTGGGACCAGTTCCAGTTTCTAACGTGATTTTGATTGGCCTGTATCGTTAGATCCCCTTTAAATTGAAGCTCATCTAAGAAATAAACCTTAAGTATTCAAAACAGCAACTGTCGGAAGTTTATTAACCCATTAGGTGTTCACAGGGCAATTAATAGCAATGTGGAAGTGAAATTTTTCAAAAATTCACTTTTTTGAGATTTTCAATTTTTATACTTTATTCATCAAGATTACGGTAATGTGATCAGGAAATGAACTTATTATTTGATTCCCCAGATTTCTGGGTTTTAAGATGTTATCCCCTTGTGGCCTAGGGCCATTATATTTGGTTCATTCCACAAGCCCAGAATAGGAGGAGGACGCAACCTACTGGACTTGGGGTTCATTTTCATTATGATTTTATTTAAGGCGCTAATTTCAGGTTTGCAGATGCACTAGGTGCTTAAAACTTATAAATGCCTAAAAGTTACTATTGGAATCTTCACCCCTTTAAGGAATTATACGGGGTGTAGTGAGTATATGGACCCCCAAGGGATTCACAAAAATTTTAGAGTTCGGCCTGTGGTAATGATAAAAAAATAAATGTTTTTTTCAATAATCTGCAATTTTAGCTAAAAATGTTTAATTTTTATCAAGGCATCCTGGTTAAAAAAGGACCCAAACTTTGGTACGCAATTTTTCCATGTTCTAGTGCAATACCCTTACATGTGGGTGTAAACTGATGATTGGGCTGCATGGCAAGGCGTATAAGGGAGGGGAGTGTTTCACTTGGCTTTTGGAACGCAGTTTTTGGTTGGGCCATTCGCACATTTACCAAAGCCCAAAGTCCGAACAGTGAAACTTCCAGAAGTCACCCTTTTTGGATTTCAGGACGCTTCGAGTTTATCTAAGGGGTTGTATTGTGCATTTAGGGTGCACAGGTTGTTCCAAATTTTTTTTTTTTTGCATTGGGCAATGAAATTGTGAGGAAAACGCCAGTTCAAACATTTTCGTTTTTTGGGCTTACATTTTTACAGCGTTCGCACGGCTGAGTATAATTGAACACGGATTCATCTTTACTCAATGGGTTGGTCGGTTAACATTGCAATGATTTAGATTCTTATTATAGTTTTTTTTATGCTTTTATTACTTTTACAAATAGAAATAGGTCTATAAATATTGCGTTTATAATGTTGTCCTGTTTGTTTGCATATCGTTTTTCAGTTTTCTTCGTTACGGAAGCTGATTATGAAGCCTTGTTTTGTGTGGGATGAGTTGACGTTTTTACTTAGTACAGTATGGGGGGGCATATCTCCGCTTTGATCACTTTGTATTAGGTTTTTTTGTGAGGCATTTGAACAAAATAGTGTTTTTTATTTTTATATTTTTACAGCGGTCACCGTGGTGTATAGCTGACATGTTAGCTCTTTATTCAGCAGGTCGATACGATTCACAGCGATAACCAATTTGTATTTTTTTTTAAATGTTTTATGCTTTTACACAATTTTACAACACTTTTATTCAAAAAGGAAAACACGTTTTTGCATCCGCCTGTTAGTCCTGAGAGCCTTAACATTTATTTTTCTGTGTACAGGAGTGTGTAGGGGTTGTTTTTTGGGGATGAGTTGACGTTTTTTTTGGTATCATTTTTGGGGGGACAAGACTTTTTGATAGTTATATAATCCGTTTTTTTTGGAAGGAGGGTGAAAGAAAATATAGCAATTCTAGTAGTGTTTTTTATTTTTATTTTTATCAGCGCTCACCGGTGCAAGTATCCATGGACCAGTTAGCTTTACTCTCGGGTCGTTACTTTTTTTTTGCGGGGGGAATGAACTGACGTTTTAATTGGTACAACTTTGGCGTTTTAAACTATGAGCATGAATATGCTTAATATAATATTATATATTGACGATTATATAATATATAATAATAATCTAATATTTAAGATAAATTATATAATGTATGATATTTAAATTATTAAAATAATTATCATAAAATTATGAAATTGTAAATATTTATATAATGTATGTGTAAATGGAATAATAATATAGTATTAAAATAATTGTAAATTCTATAAATATGAATATACAAATTGTATGAAAATATGAAAATATAATGAATAAAATATAATATATAAATTCAGATAATTTATAAATAAATTATTGTAAATATACTAAAAATATTAAATTATCATTAATATGATAATGTATATTAATTTTGAATTTATTTTTATCATATGATAAATATAATTGCCAATATGATTTAAAATTGATGGAAATTAAATATTGCAATATAATGATATACATTAATTATTCAATATAATATATTAAAAATAAATTAAATGCTAAATAATTCATGGATTGATGTAGATATGATAAACTCAAAAAATAAAAATTATAACAAAAATATATTAATGAAAAATACTATATTGAGATACATTATATGTTTTAAATTAAAAAATCTAATTATTATAAATGGAATGGTATTAAATAATTATGAGATTCTGTAATGTATATGATATAATTAACTGATTTATTATTGATAATATGTTATTAAAAAATATTATTAATTATATATTTACTAAACTAATTATGAAATAATAAAATATGAAATTTACTATATTGTTGAATTTGAAACTAAAAATTATAAATTAAAATATATTATATAATCCATGATTTTATCTATTGAAAAAAAAATAATGTAATAATTGATAATATGAAATAACATGAAAATATGTTAATATATATATAATCTATTGAATATTTGAATCTTATGTGGAAATTATTATTGAATCTTGAATATCTAAATATGATTATAAATATAATATTTATAATAAATATTTTATTGAATAATATTAATAAGAGTAAATTATTATCATTAATAATATAATATAAATTTAATGATTTAAATTACAATTTAATTATTTATAATTATATGTAATAAATATAAATAAATATTATATAATGATAAAATATAATAATGTATTAATTAATTATAAGTATAAATAAATGGAATATAAATATGCATAAAAATTATAAAAATTGTGTATTGAGTTTCTAATGTGAATATATTTAATTAATTAATAATTTAATATTATGTTGAACTTATAATATTATTAATTATGTCGGTTATAGAAAAATAATATATATTAATTGATGATTGGTGAGTATAATATGGGAGAGTGGAGTTTTATAATATAACTATTATACATCAATATTATTTAAATTAATGATAGATAATAAAATATTTATTTTAGGAATATGTTATTAAATAATAAAAAATGAATCTGCAAATGAATATTATATATAATGAGTTATGAATTTTTATTATTTAATATAATAAAGATTAATATGATGAACAAATAATATTAAATTAATTATATATAAATAATAAATGATGAAATATGATAAATAATTAACTTTAAAAAATAAAAATAAATTATTAAAATATTAACATATAATATGACAATATTGAATTAAATAATTAATCATTTATTTAGAAATGTATTTTCATATTAAATATTATTATATTTATATTAAATAATAAAATGAATATATATATATAAATTTAAATAAATAAATAATGATAATAAGTTATTATATATATACATATTATGAATATAATGTATATGATTTGTATTCATAATGATATAAAAAAATTGGAATTTTAAAAAATATGAATATGGTAAAAAATAATTTTCATTATATTATATGTAATATAATTGCAAATTGTCTGTAATATAATAAATGAAAAATTCATAAATGTTAATGATTTAAATTAAATTATAATAAACTAATATATGAAATTGTTATATAAATATCAAACTTAATCATGTTATATGAATATATTAATGTCGTAATTCTGATATAAGTATATATTTAAAATTGAGATATAACAATACTTAAATTATTAATAATGTTATAAAATAATATTAATGCTATATATTAAATAATAAATAACTTGCTATAATAATACTATTAAAAATTTTATTATTTGAATGATTAAATTTATTAATTTAAAAATGACTAAATGAAAAAAATAAATAATATGAATATTTTAATTAATTATGAATATGAAATTAAATTATGAAAAAAATAATTATATAATAAAATAAAATAAATTATATTAAAATTAACAATAAAATTTATATTCAAAAATAAAATTAATTAAATTTGTGAAAAAATTTACCTTATAACATATTAATTTAATCATAATATCCATAAAATTTGATAAAGATGAATGAAAATAATATTATGATAAACACAATATTAATGTAATAAATGATATTAATTATTAAAATAAAATAATAAGAAATGTATAATATAAAAAATCGATATAATTAATTAAATATATTATATTAAATGTAATATAAATATTGATATAATTAAATACTTAATGTACATAAATTAATGATTTAATAATAAAAATAATAAAATAAAATTAAAAAATAAAGTATATATAAAAAAATATACTTGTTTCCAGAAAAAATATGAATATATGTTAAAACAATATTTAAAAATGATTAATAATTATTATATATTATAATAATAATAAAAAAAATATAATAAATATAACATATTATATAAAAAAATATGATGAGTATATAAATTTGATGACTGTTTAATAAAAAAAAAATAAATAAAAATAAATTGTATGATTAATTGTATAAATAAATACTAACTCATGAAATAAATTATATAATTGAAAGTTTGTGATTTCGGCTTTATTTTCCATTTTATGTGCTGCAGGATGTCGAAATTGTAATTCTCGTGACTGTTTATGTTTTGTTTTTTAGGCGTTTACCCGTAAGGGTTAATTAAGGACAGATCTATGGGTGGATCGTCTACTGACGCGGGATACCAATTGGGGTACTTTATTTATTTTTGATCTTTTTTTGGGTGATTGGGAGTTTGTAATGGGAAAAGGGCAGTGTTACATTTTTGAATTTTATTTTTTGTTGTTTGTGTTTTATTTGTTTATTACTTTTTTCACATTTTTTTACTTTTCCCCAGTGAGGTTTGTAACAGCAAATCCCCACTGGTGTAAAGCAAATCGTTACGATTGCTGTTTGAAGTGGCGATTGTGCACAGCGTTACTGTGTGGTATAGGTCGCCCATGGCACTAGTGACACATGCCCTCACTGCTTTGCGGGCATGGTTGGACGTCACAGACTACCGGATGCATCAGGACAGCATCGGGTAGAGTTTAGACGCCGGTTACACTAACTAACAGGGGCGAGCGGCATCTCCGCGCTTGCTCTCGCCGTTTGTAGGCAGAGGGAGCCTCATCCTTCCTGCCGTTGCAGGCATTCCATTATGCGGAACATGTCAGGCCTGCGGTAATGATGCGTTTTTCACCCGCGGCGGAGCTCACTCGGGCCCATGTGTGATGGGACTTGAAGTCAGCGGTATATTCTACGCTGTTTCCATGTCGCGATCGCGCGCGGCTCGCTGCCAAGCCGCGCGATCGCCCAGGGCGTTTGCATACGTCCCATTTGCGGGAAAGCACTTCCGCCTAGGGGTATGCATTACGCCCAATTGTGAGGAAGGGGTTAAGAGGCTCCTCTGTCCTCCATCATTACCTGTAGTCAATAGCACTGTTTGGAACTTGTTATCAGTATAAAAGACACCTGTCCACAACCTCAAACAGTCACAACTCAAAACTCCACTCATGGTGATGACCAAAGGCTGTCGAAGGACACCAGAACCAAAAATTGCAGCCGCACCCCAGTGGGAAGACCTGAATCTGACATAGACAAGCGCTTGGTGTGAAGAAATCAACTGTGGGGAGCAATAATTAGAACCTGGAAGACATACGCTAGACCACTGATAAGCTCTCCTCATCTGTGGACTCACGCAAGTTCTCAACCCCGTGGGGTTCAATGATCACAAGATTGGTGAGAAATCCAGGAACCACACGGAGGACTAGTGAAAGAATGCAGAGAGCTTGGGCTAGTAGCATAAGGCTACACACTACCGACAGAGATAGATCCGGCAGTGCAGGACGGTGTCCCTGCTAAAGCCAGTACATGTCGGGCTGTTTGAAGTTTGTAGAGAGCATTTGGAATGATCCAAGAAGAGTATTTGGGAGAATGTCATATGGTCAGATCGAAACCAAAGTAGAATGTTTGGTAGAAACACAAAATCGTCGTGTGTTTGGAGGATGAGAGAAATGATGGTTGCATCCAAAGAACTACCAGACCTTCTGTGAAGCATGGGGGTTGGCAATCATGCTTTTGGGGTGTTTCTCTGCAAATGGCGACCAGGAGATGATCCATGTATATGAAGAATGAATGGGGCCATGTATCGTGAGATTTTGAGTGCAAACTCCGTCCATCAGAAGGGCATTGATGTGAAACATGGCGGGTCTGTCAGCCATGACAAGCATCCAAGCACACCCTCCGGGCAACAAAGGAGTTGCTTCGTAAGAAGTTTCAAAGGTCCCTGGAAGTGGCTTCGCCAGTCTCTCTGATCTCAACCACCATGAAACCTTTGGAGGCGTATGACAAGTCCGTGATTGGCCTGTGACTGCCAAACACATACTGCTCTAGAGGAGATCTGCATGGAGGAATGGGCCAACATACCATAACTAGTGAGTGCAACCTTGTGAAGAACTTTACAGAAAACGTTCTGGACCTTGTCATTGCAACAAAGGAAATATAACAAAGTATTGAGTGAACTTTTTTTATTGCCAAAACTTATTTTCCACCCTAATTTTTAAAAATAAAATTTTTTCCAAATCAGACAATGTGATTTTCTGGATTTGTTTTCTCATTTTGTCTCCATGTTGGGGGTCGCCTATGATGTATTACCCGGGCCCCTTTTTTCTTTGTAAGTGGGAGAACTTGCACAATTTGGGGTGACTAAAAATTATATACCCGTACAGACCCAAAAGTTTTGGCAAATTTCATTCCAACAGTTTTCTTATTTTCAGACTTAAAAATTGTAGAGAAAAAAAATTGTAAAACAATGTAAGGATCGTCACCCCTTTAGCTGCTTGTTCACTTGCACCTGTATCCCCAGCTGGTCAGATTGTTTCACTGTCCTTTAAAAAACTGGCTCCGGGGAAGAGCTCTCAAAAATGAATGGCATAATAATGAATGGATCCAGCGTCTTTGGGGAAAAAGTGCTTTTTGTTTTTTTTTTTTTCAAAATGTGTCGACGGTACAAAAAAAATGGGTTTTATTAGTTTTTTGTACCGTCTGCACTACAGTTATGTAAATAAACAGATGCACTTTCTTCACCAAGAACGCTGGATCCATTTCATTATTAGCGATTCACTAAAAAAATTTTTGAGATTCCCGAAGGCTCAAAATATAATTAACCCAGTGGAATTTATATACTTAACCAAAAAAGTGTGAAACAAACTGAAAATTTCTTATATTCTAGGGTCTTAAAATAGCCCCCCTTTGCTTTGTTTCTGCTTTGCACACCTTTTGGCATTTCTTGATGAGTTTCAAGAGGTAGTCACTGAAAGGTTTTCACTTCACAGGTGCCCTGTCGGGTTTAATAAGGGGGGGATTTTCCCCTTTTAAAGGCCGGTTCACAGGGTTATTCCCGACGGATTTGTGCGCCGTATTGAGCGCACAAATCCCCCGTGAAAAAAGGGGCGGGGGCCGGGGGCGGCGGGGGGGCGCCGCTCCCCCCCATAGACAATGGGGCGCGTCCGCGCCGTAAATAATGTGCATTCCTTTCCCCCCCCACCGGCGGATTCGCCACGGGAGGAGCGAGGATTCCACTGTTTCAATGAGAGCAGTGGATTACCGAAATTTCTGCCCCGGATTGGCGCCTATGAAGCGCAAATCCGGCGCCAGTACGGCGCCAATACCCGAATAAGCCGTGTGAACGAGGCCTAAATGGGGTTTGGGACTCATCGGGTTGTTCAGAATCAGGGGATACACAGTGATAGTCCATGAATGGTGTTGCCTATTAGCAAAAATAATTCGAAAGTAAGAAAAACAGTGGGCCCCTTTTCTTTTAAAATTAAGGACAGCCGAAAAATTGGGGGTTTAAAAGGCCCAAGTTTCGGGCAAAAACTCAACGAAAAAAAAAAAGGCCACATGGGACCCCGCCCGGAAAGGAAGACCAAAAAAATCACCTCTCTGCGGAGGGGAAAGTTCATCGGTCACCACCTCAGAAATCGCAGGTTAAAAAGCAGCCCGATTTGGACCGTCAAGCCACAAGAGTTTAGCAGCAACACATCTTACAAAAAACGTTAAAAGGGACCGTTTGGGGGAGCCTTCAGGAAAAAAAAGGCTAGAACCCCGCAAGGGCCCGGAACAAGAGAAGAGGGGAACACAAGGAAGGAATTTGACCATGGGAAAACTTGCCTTGGTCTGATGGTAAAAAATTTAGTCTTTGGTTAACCACCGTTTCTTTGTGCGACGCAGAAAAGGTAAAGAATGCACTCTACATGCCTGGTTTCCACCGGGAAGCATGGAGGGGGGGGGGTTTGATGGTGTGGGGGTGCTTTGCGGGGTTGACACTGTTGGGGATTTTTTTAAAAATTTGAAGGAAAATAAAAACCGAAAATGGTCCCCACACATCTTGCGCGGCTTTGTATTCCATCGGTTTGGTTTATTTGGGGACCATCTTTTATTTTTAAACGGGGACAATGACCCCAAAAAACACACTCCAAAATGTGAAAGGGGCTATTTGACCAAGAAGGGGGAGGGGGGGGGTTTGGGCTACCCCTTTTTGACCTGGCCTCCACAGCCCACCGCCCCAAACCCAATCGAGGGTTTTGGGGGGGGAGCTGGCCCGCAGAGTAAAGGGGAAAAAGGGGGAAACAAGTGCTAAGTATCTTTTGGGAACTCCTTAAAGGATTTTAAAAAGGGGACCATTTTCAGGTGACTCCCTTTCTTGAAGCTCATAAAGGGAAAATTCCCCAAAGATGTTTTGCAAGCAGAAATCAAAGCAAAGGGTGAAGAACTAGAATTTAAGAATATTTTCAGTTTCCCACTTTTTTTTTAAGTATATAATTCCCCATGTGTTAATTCAATTTGTTTTGATGCCTTCAGTGTGAATCTAAATTTTTTTTTAGTCATGAAAAATAAAAAAAAACTGTTGGAATGCGGGAAGGGGGGGGGGTGTCCAAAAAATTTTGGTTTTGTACTGTGTAATATATATATATTAAAATCATCTATAACATACCCCATCTAAAAAAATAACATTTTTTTAAATCTATTTTTTAAAAAATTTCAGATAAAAAAACCAAAACACTTAAAAAAAAGACAAATTTACAATTTAAATAATTTGGGCCCGGGGCCAAAATCGGGGTTAAAATGAACTATAAATCAACGGTATGGAAAAATTTTGTTCCCAAAATTTTTGTGTATTCCAATAACATGAAAATATTGTCCCGAAACGGCAAAAAACCAAAGGAAACCCCTTTTTAAACCATAATTTTGTTTTGGCCCCGATTGGTTTTTGTAAATAAAAACAAGAGCCAAAAAAAATGATTATTAGTGACCCCCAACCCCCACAGCGGGGTTTTTCCAACCCCCAAAAAAACGGGCCCCACTTCAAAGGAAGCCCTAGATATTTTCTTATTTTCTAAATGGGAAAAATTAATTTTCCCAAAGGGTTTCCCCAAAAAAACAAGCCAGTAGTATATGAAGAATAATATCCCTCAAAGAATTGTACACACATGTGCACACAGTGAGTTGATATGTGCTTTTCCAAATTTTTGCAAATTAAAAAACTGAACAGTGTTGGAATTCTTTTTTAGGAAAAACGGGTTTAAACGCAACGGCAAAAATGCAGTGCTTTGGGGGATTCTCTACTAGCTTTGCACATCTGGGGTTGAAAAGTTGTCTTCTTTGAAAAAATAGCTCCGCTCATAAAGGGTTTTTTTTGGGGAACGTTTGTTTAATTGCAATTTTCAAGTCCTGCCAAAAATTCTCAAAGGGGGTTAGGTCTTGGGTGTGACTGGGGGCCTTGGGGTTTCTTTGATTTTAAAACCCCTTTCCCTTGGGAGGGTTTTGGGTGTTTTGTTTTTGGGTCATTGGGCCCGCTGCCAAAGGGGGAAACCATTTCCCCAAGGGCTCAGGTCTTCTTTCAGGGCCCCTAACAGGTTTTTCCCCAAGGAAATTTCCCTGGGATTTAAACTCCTTTCCCTCTCCACCCTCAGCTTTTGAGAAGCGTTTCCCCGTCCCTGTGCCGCACAGCCTCACCCAGAAAAGTTGTGGGGGCCCCCTAATGGGTTCATGGTGGAGATGGTTTTGGTTGGATTGGCTTTCCCCCACACATACATTTGGCCCCTTTTGGGCTCATCTGACCAGAGTCCTTCTTCCCCCATGCTTGCTGTTTTTCCATTTAAAAGCTTTGTAAAAAACAAGATTCTTTAGATTTCTGTCAAAAAGGGTTTTTTTCTTTTCCCCTCTTTATAATGGGCCCGATTTGTGGAGGACCGGGCTAAAAAATTGTCCTGTGGATAGATTTTTCCCCCCCGAACTTGGGGTCTCTGGGAACTTTCCCCCAGAGTTACCCCGGGCCCCTTGGCTGCTTCTCTAATAAATGCTTTCCTTGTCGGGGGTGTCATTTAGGTGGGGGGCAAGGGCTTGGGAGGTTAGCCCTTTGCCCCCCCCCCCCCCCCCCCCCCCCCCCCCCCCCCCCTTTCTCCTTCCGTTTGAATGGAGGAAACAGGCTCCCTGGGGATGTTCAGAGCTTTTTTTTTTTTTCAACCCAACCCTGCAATACCCCTTTTTCCACATTTTATCCTGAAATAGTCTTGTGTGTTACTTGGTTTTTATGTGCCCTTTTTGTTCACTAATGTTCTTTTAACAAATCTCTGAGGCCTTCACTAAAAAGCTGTAGTTTACTGAGAATAAATTCTTTCGATGTATTTATTTACTATTGGTGACTTCTAAGGCCTCGTTCACCGGTTATTCTGGGCGGATTTCACCCGTTTTGCGCCCCTTTACTGCACTTCAAAGGCTGAAATCCATCCCAGGCATTACGGTAATCCATGTTTCATAGGAACTATGGTTTCCCGTCTTCCTCGCCGCTCAGCGAATATCCCCGAGCGGGGAAAAAGGAAAGTGAGATGCACATTTTTTTAGGGGTTTTGTACACGCCTTTGGATAATGGATGTCTATGGGGCCGCGAGCTGCCGGCCCCCCCCCCCCCCGCTGCACGGCGGGCGGCTTAATTGCGGGGCAAAACCCCGTATGCAATTTACACCGGAAATAACCCTTTGTGAATTTCGCCTAAAGGTTTTGTCACATGGATTTTATTAAAGGGGTTTTTTTCACTAAAAAGATTAGTTTTTTAAAACTGAGGGATGGTAATTGAAGAGATTTTCCATACATATTGCTTTATTTTTTTTACTTTGTTGAGATAATTTAAATTAAAAGCGCAGCTCGGCTCCGTCTTGAAAAGAATTGCATGTTAATTCTTTTCAAGACGGAGCTCAGCTGTTCTTTTGAAACACGCGCGGTGATTCTCATGGGGAACGCCGCTGCGTGTTTCGTCTAGACAGCAGTGATAAGCTCACGTATTGTTTGATCCGTCTTGGGGACCCACAGAGCGGACCCCCAAGACGGATCCCCAAAACGCTTGTAACACGGAGTGTAAACTACGTATGAACAAGCCCTAAAAGATACATTTTATTGTTGGGCTATGTTCACATGGCGTTTCTAGACGTGTATTTTGGTATGTAAGCCATTCATGTTATACACCATAAACCCCCCCAGTATAGTGTCTACATTTAATTTTGATATGACCCCCCGAGTGATAAAAGAAAAGAAAAAGAAAAAAAACCACCACAAGGACTTCTCTAGGTCGGTTCCGGAGCCCCGGTGCCTAATGGGCGAGACAGGCCAGAGCTAGGAGCTCCCGCAACGGCTCCTGTCTCTCTAGATTCGGGCAGACCCGAGAGACATACCCGGCATAAAAACGGCACTTGTCCAGTGCCCTCATCAGCGAAATGGGAACAAAACCCTACGGTGCCAGCCAGCGAGTGAGCGACTACTCGGGGGAGCGGGAGTCCCTTGTGCATAATACATCACAAGCAGACAAAGCAGGCACGCAAGCAAGAATGGCGGCTCCGGACCCACAGAGCGCCACTAGAAGCACCAGGCCCCCCGCGCATGTGGGCCGGCAATTTTGGTGGAACGCAGCAGCAGCCAGCCTCAAGACCTGGAGGAGGTAGGATGGCTCAAGCCCTCCCAGCAGAGATGGATGGTACAGGAGAGGGGACTTAAACGTTCCAGTCAATTACGCAACAGCGACTCCCAGTGCCAAGCTCTATACTGCATGGACGCAGCCAAATCAAGCAAGTTTGGTCTAGCTACAATTGTGGATTAAGGTGGTGTGTGTGTAAATGGGGGGGGCACACTGACGGAGCGGCCGATGGAGTGAAAAAGAAAAGGGTAAAAATATACCTGGCGGCAATATAGTAATAGAATATATAGCCAGGAAGGAGTGCCTGCTGACAAGTGGAATAAATTATTCTCCCTGCAAGTCCTATGGCCCCCGCCCCCCCCCCCCCCCAACCTCCCCCCCCCCCCCCCCCCCCCCCCCCCCCCCCCCAACCCCCTTGAAATTAAAGTCTATTTGCCCAGGTGGCCCTAGACGCGAATATTTCAGTATATTCAGTTGTGGAGCCACGTGACTTAGTTAGCTGAAGTCGACCCCCTTGGGACAGGGGTCCTTGATATGAGACACAATAGAGGATGGGGGTTGTTTAAGGACATATTTGGGTGATTAGGATTGATATAGATGTCTAGAAAGTTTGCGTTCTGCGTGACTCAGGACCGTGGTGATAACGTTAAGGAGGAGTGTGCAAGGAATGGGAATAAGAGGTTGTGGACGGACATTTTGTTATATAATTCTCAAGTCTTTAAATCCGCCAACCCGTTGCTTAAGGGCTAGATAATGCGAGTCACATATGTTTACTCTAAGTAATTATCTTTATCAGTACTCGCTGGTGTGTAACTGGCACATATGACCTATGACTGACGTATTGATTTAGAATCCTGCTAATGTAAGCAAACCCATCTAGTAATAACCTTCTTCTGGTGATACTGTACTAAGTGATACTATGAATTACTCGGCTGTGGAGAACTCTTCTAACAATGGAGTTGGCTGGCATTAATATTTTTATTAAAAACCGAATAATTAAATTTATCTTTGACTCTAGTTACTTATGGGGGAAAATATCCGTACACGTGACTGACGAGGTCGGACTTTTAACGTCATTATGATTTGCAGATAACTGGGGGAAATCAATTTCTAAGAAAATTCGCCCTCCAAGAAACGGAAAAGAGAAACAACAACCTTTCATTTAGTAATTATTTTAGGTAGCAGTACAACTTAGCGAGGTCCACGAGTCCCCTCTTGAATTACTTAACGATATACTGTGCTCAAAATGAAAGATTCTTCCGATATGGCTTTAGGATTAGATAGACCTTTTGTGTGAAACGTTGAAGACACGCACATCCGAGGGGCCGCCGACGGGCATCCAGGCATGCCGACGGGACGAGACGTCACCGGATCGGCCCCTTGCAAGAGACCAGACCAAGTCATGCACGGTCAGTACACCAGCCCTGGCTCCCGGAAGACGGAGTAGAACCTGTCAATTGATACTAAATACCCTGGACTAATTATGAAAATCTTGTTGCACAGGCATACCGACGTCGGCCACAAACCACCACGTGTTTCTTTTACATGGGGACAGACTGCTCTTATTTGCGGATCGGATTACTCCACTATGAAGAGTATCCAGAAACGGAGGACAAGAGTTTCCAATGGTCTGCACTGCACTAGTAAAGCAACAAATTCGATCTTAAACCTACAGTATCTCCAGCAACGTTTAAAGATTTTTCCAAGAAACAGGTCTTTCTGCCATTGGTAGTGTGTCGGTCGGTGGAACGAAGCAGTAAGGACTATCTTTGGGGCTGCAGCAGAGCGAAGAATATCGTGGTGGACCAATCTGGAAGACGAGAAGAAGGAACGAGAAAAGACGGGAGCCAGTGGCAAGGCTGACAGGATCAAGCCTAGCAGGAACAGAAGAGAAATGTCCCGAGATATAAGGAATTCCGCAACTCGAGAAAGAGGATGACCTCTATCTAAGGTTTTTGGGGTTAGCCAACAGGGTGTTGAAGGGAGCTAGAAGATCCCAAGGGTCTGGGTTAAGGGAAGCCAAAGGTTATGCATATTTTATTGTGGATAGAGATCCTCAAATGCTGTCTGTTGGGAAGGGAGGGTGGAGGGGTCGTTACACCGTTGAAAAATTTTAATATTATTTCCTATTACCTGGTTTAGTCTGTCTGAAAAACCCTGCAAAGCGGGCAGGCTCGCCAATTCGGACGAGAGTTAGGAGGGAGTCTAGAACGATTTTTAGAAAATACTATCTCAAGTTTCAAATTGTAGATATAGACAGGAGGTTAATTTTCGCCTTCGAAAGGACCTGCACGAAAAAGAGAAGTCCTGAATTGTAAGAAAGGAAATGGGAGGTGGAGGTTTGTTAGGAAAAATTGTTTCCGGGGCGGGGGCGTGGGTCTGTTGGGGAAGGGCGGGATGCTGTGGGGCTGGCCATAATGGATTAGTGGTATCCGACTGAAAACTCTTTGATCTCAAGACTCAGTATGCGGATAATTACAGTGGAATACTAAAGGTGTTACGTTCCCCCATAAGCGAACTTTGGGCGTTTAAGATATCTCAAGGAAGCAGAATGCGGATTATAGTTATGACTTCAGGGTATCATCTCACTGAGAAGGACTTCCCACCGTCTCAGAAGAAGTGGGTAGGGAAGTCCGGAGGCTCGCCTGCAGTCAAGGGTTAAGGCGGGGGTGATCCTCTTGTTTAGCAAAAAATACCCCCTGTAATATACGCAGCAGGGATAGAGACGATGAGGGAAGGATCTCAAAGTACAGCTAGAGACTCGCGGGTAATCTCACCCTGATATAATGTGTATGCCCCAAATAAGAAAGGATAAAGAGGTTTTATAAACCAACATAAAATCCATCACTCTGTCAGAAGGGAATAATAATGTGCTGTCGGGAGGAGGATTTCAACAATGCTGAATTGAGCCGAGGTAGAGGACACGGAAAGCGGACACGGGGTTCAAGGAAGTAGCTATGAGATCATCCAGGTGAGGAAAACAATTATTTAAAGATCTTATGTGTTACGGCGGTCTCACTGACGTGTGGAGGCAATTCAACCCAGAGGATAGACAGTTCACCCAATTTAATCACATTTTGGGGGGCCCAAAAACCTCTCTTGGTCGGAGACTATTGATTATTTCCTTAGCAAAAGCGTCACCTAATTGGGAGAATTGAATCGGCAGAAATTGGTGGAACTGATCATCTCTGACCATGCCCCAGTGATTCTATCCTTGAGAGTCCTTTTTCCCAGGGATCAGATATTTTATGGCGTTTCCCAGCTCCTGCAGGACGATACACCCACTTCAGGGAACTACTGCAGGATGGATGGTGGGAGGATATGAAAAGGGGAACAATGAGGGCCACAAAGAAACACCGGTCGTGGGGTTGTATTGGGATGCTAGTAAGGCGGTTCTAAGAGGCGAATCAGATGTTCGATACATGAGACAGCAAAGAATAAAAGCAATGACCAACCAATTCAACTCGGCTACGGTGACCCTGAAAAATACCATTTACCCAGTTTTGCTAGATTCATCGGGCAGCCAACAGGGACAGGCGAGAGGATGGAAGCACTGTCTAAAGTTGGAGTTTGAGTTATATCTTGAAAAGGCTGTGTGACCCCTTTTATGGGACAGATTGATAAGAACCTACTAAATATTCAAGGTCGAGGTAATAAGTCGGGGAGTGAAGCTTGTTCGGCTAATCTCGGTTTCAAGAATAAGCTGGGGCTGACTAGGGTAGCGTATTATCCGTATGAAAGGACAAACAGTAACAAACATTAGAAAACTGACACCTAATGAAAAATCAATGAAATATTAACAAAGATATACTATCCGTTTATTTATAGCATTCTTCCCAAGCCCACATTTAATGACATTGTTCAAGGGGGACACGTAATTTTTAGGAACGCGTTACAGCTAGAAAAAAACTGTAAACCGGAGACGGATATTCAAGGGGATTTTAAGTGCGGCGACCATCAACCCAGAAGAGATAGGAAACAAGTGATCAAAAAAATTCCTCGAGGCCAACCAAAAGCACCTGGGCAGATGGGATGTCAGGGAGAGACTATTTATAAGAATTAAGATTTAGCAAATGCGAAACCCAAACAATAAGCAACCGACTTTGGCCACAACGGTTTCTCAACAGAGATCATGGAAGGTGGATAATCCTTATTATTTTGGCTAAAAGATGGTGTCTATTGCTCGGTGACTAGATGTATGGTGGGGTATGTGTGTGGTTTTTTAGGGTTAAGATTTCCTATTTATCCAAGATGAGGGGAGTAGGGTCACTAAGGGAGAGATAACTAATTAATCAGGGACATTCAAGATAATTATTCCAAAGTGATTGCAAATAGATTTATCAAATAAACCTAATGCTATACTAAACCCTCCCCACCCCCCCCCCCCCCGGGGGCCCCCCCACCCCCCCCCCCCCCCCCCCCCCCCCCCCCCCCCCCACCCCCTTATAGAGTCCCCACAACTAGGCCCTTTAATAAAGGGCATAGAAGGTACTCCTCAGTGGCCTGGATTACGAATAAATTATGTAGCTAATCTAGTAATAGGTAGCTTTGCTATGATATAGAATAGGAGAAAGACAGTAACACGGGGGGGGTTCTTCTCCTGCATCTATTGGGGTGTATAGATGCGGAGAACGAAAGAGCTATTCGATAATGTGGATACGTGGAATTGGGCTAGATGCAGTTCTAGGATAAGAAGAGGGGATTCACAGGAAATTTTAGAAATTATTTGGTGGCAGATTGTAGCTCTAGAAATTCCTCAGGGCCAGAGTTTATCCCCAGGCTTCTATCTCACTCCATCCCTTTACCAAAAGGGACAAGGACAAGGTTGCCCCTATCTGCTCCATGCTGTTAATATTGCCATGGAGGGCCATTGGCGGTCTTTCTCACTTAAAACACGTAGCCTTTTTCCAAGGAGTCAAAGGGTAGGGTCGATGGAAACTCTCATAAAATCACATGCTTTGCACGACGACATGTCATTTTCTTGAAATAATTCGCATTGGAACAAACCGAAAAGTGATGGAGAGGTTGTAAGGAGTATATGGGAAAGTTCTCAGGATTTAAA
Source organism: Phyllomedusa bahiana (assembly GCA_025379985.1). NCBI lineage: Eukaryota > Metazoa > Chordata > Amphibia > Anura > Hylidae > Phyllomedusa > Phyllomedusa bahiana. The sequence continues at coordinate 91,745 of JAODAL010000541.1, read as the reverse complement.
TATAAACAGGCGAAAAGTTGCCAACTTACTACATTGCCTGGGCCCCATGAAGATTGACAGCGGAGGAGTGAAGGAAATAGAAGTTCTAGCGAAAACGACATAACTTATCGTGGGTGTGATGATAGGGACCAGGGTAAGCCCTTTATTTATACAGTGAATTATCAACTTTGATAGCAAAAATCAAACAAGTCGAATTGGGTAGATGGCAAGACTTACACTGCTTCGAATTAATGGGAAGAGTTACAATATGAATCAAGATGTGAGGTTTTGCCAGATTTACTCTATACCCTTACAAAAATTTACCATTACTTGCTTAGACATAAGACCGTGAAAGATTGCCAAAAACGCCTTTACCAAATTTGTTATGGTGAATGAGGGAGACGACCACGTATTAGTTACAAAAAGTTACCGATGGGGAAAACCCTAGTGGAGGAGCACAAAATCCACCAATGTAAGGCTGTATAATCTGGCCGCCTTGTGGAGATCATTGATAGGGATGGGCTTGTAGGCGGCCAGTTATTTCTCCCACACAGGTTTGGACAAGTCTCAATTGGTAGCTCCTGGGGGAAACCTGGGTCTCAATGCCTGCACACTCTTTTGAAGTTACAGCCTGCGAAAATATAAAGCAGAGTATAGTACTGAGAGACACAACTGGCTACTTGGCCGTCACATCAGGAAGATGTATCAACAGACCAAGTATATATCACATTTCTGTGCACATATGGGGAAACACCGATCTTTTAAACCTGGAATAGAAAATAAATTTTTTGAGGTTGGAGACAGAAGGGGTTCAGGAAAACTGGGTGACATACTGTCAACTCAGGAGGGTACATTACTTAAGTGAGGGGGAGTTAGAAGAAAAAATTCCAACTAGGCCGAATCAAAGTATTCCTGTTTAAGCAGATTGAAGCTTTTGTAGAGCCATCGCATCTACTACGCATTCACTTGTGAAACATTAGGAATTTCGCAGCGAACTCTGTAAGAACAGGACATAGCCAAGGGTCTCTTAATACTTAGAAACTATCAATGTCTATGTCGGAGGGACACAGAAAGCTTGGACAACCACCCTTTCAAGGGCTGGGGAATGCACAAATCCAGGACACAGAACATTAACAGCAAGATCCTGAGAAAGGGCTAAGCACGCAGGTCAGGAAGGCAATCATATAATTTGAACAAAGGGAGGGAGAAATCTTGTTCTCGATTAAAAACCACATTAAATCCATTTATGCTTTTTAAGTTGGTACCATCCTCACGAACAACGGGGACTTGGGAGATACTGAAGATTTTTGAGGTGGGCATTTCCCTGTCGCCAAAATCGTAACCTGGGAGGAAGTGCGAATGTGTTACCACTGTATGTGGCCCCTCAATGCCAAGAGTGGCCGAGTTTTCTGGGGTTTGATTAATGAATTCTTGAAGAAACCTGGAATTTCGCTTTGGAACTAATACCCACACAGGTTTTCTATTTCCACTATGCAATCAAGGAAGCGAAGCAGTACGGGGAAGGCAAGGGAGGCGGATAGTGACTACGAAAGGGGTCATCGTAACCTGCTAGCGGCAATAAATGTTTGCTTAGACACTGGCTCATAGACGCCGCACGGTCCCACCTTGGAGGAAAGTCCGAGCTAGCCCTAAAACAGGTACTTTATATGGAGAAATTTGGACGGCAGAGAGGGAATGTGGAAAGAAACGCGAGGGGTTTTCCTCCAAAAAGTGGAGTCAGTTCATTTCGAAAAAATGCACTGCAAGAGGCAATTAAAAAAAAAATCTTTATTAGAACCATTTAAAATATCTAGAATACTACTTTAAAGGACACAGCTTAAAAGGTATTTAGGAAGTTGAAAGACGGGAAGATAGTTAGTCAAGCAGCCACCACACAGGGAGGGAGAAGTTCAGTTGGGTTAAGTTGGGGGGCGGGATTGTTGGTCGGAAAGCGGCCAAGGGGAGAAAAGGGGAAAAAAAAATACTCGAGGAGTCACTGGGGCAATATATAATTCGCAGAGATATTTTTATAGGCAGAAGAGAGCATCGCTGTAGTCTATATGTATGGAAGTAACTGCATATTGTACATATACAGATGTGTAATCTTGTGTTGGATTGTTTACTGATATTGTTGCCTGTAATCCTCAATAAAACTTGTTATAAAAAAAAAAAAAAAAAACCACCACAAGTGCCTGTTACTTTTTCCATGCTAATTTAGCATGGAAAATGCAAAAAGAGCCAGTAGGAAGATTCGCTGGATGAATGGAGCTAATCTACATCCTAGATCACCGTGAAACCTGTATCAAGAACATAGATACATGGCAAGAGTATCCCCCAGTGTTCTGCCCAGTAATACATGGCATACTTTTCTGGGGGGAAAGAATGTTGTGTGAACTTAGCCTAATGTCTATGTCCATCTTAAAGGGGCACTTTAGTGGCATATTGATAGAAGCGAGTGCCAGCTCAGAATGGAGTCTCAGTCACGCTTGAGCACAACTCTCCATTCTGTTCTATGAGAGTTCGGAGTACAGGGGAGCGGTGTGTTTGGCTGTACTCGGAACTCCCCTAGAACAGAATAGAGAATAGTGCGCAAGCGCAGGCGATTCTCCTTTCAGAGACTTTTGTGGGCCCGCTCGCCATTCAAGTCCGAGATGGGAACATTCCTTTAAGGTTACGGCTACACAGTGATTACTGAACTAAGAGACCGACCACAAGAACAAGATTCCCATGTCATCTATTGCTTGTTAGAAGCAGCCAGGGTTGTGGAGTCGGCAAGCAAAAGCCTCGACTCCGACTCCTCAATTTCCCAAACCTCCGACTCCTGTCTCTGTCCCTATACACGGGCATGTTTTAAGTGATACCTTTTATACTTTACTGTTATAAAGGTAAATAGTCTGTTTACCAGCTTATTGATACAATATCAAGCTATTTAAGGTATGAACAGACACTGAACAAGCAAAAGAGGTAACATGTTTTATTTTTGAAAAACTTTTTGGGTGAGTTGAAAAAAAAGCTTATTTGTATCCAAGTCCAGTCTGCACAACATTGGGAAATGGGTAGAAAGGAGACCTGGGATCAGATTTTGGTCAAGAATGTTGAATCTGACAGAGCCGAAGGATTCAGGGAGTATTGAGAACCAAAGGTGGATTTACAATGCTACTAACAAAATAATACAAATGAACATTTTGATTTTTAGGAGCAAAACAGTTTAAAAATGAGTTACAGGAAAGAATCTGCAGAAAAATGGGGCAGATGCTAAATTTGCAAGTTAAATTATGTATAAGATAGGTAAGATGACTGTATATAAAATTACAGAGCCTCATGTACAAAGCTGTAGTGGATGGAGAGTTTTGGAGCCTGAAAGTCACAAGTTCAAACCATTTTTACCATTTGTTGCAGTGTAAAAAAATTTTTTATTGGATATGACTTTAGAACACAAAAAAAAGTTAAAAATGCAAAAAAACTGCAGGAACATTTGTGGAGTCTCTGAAATTTTTTTTGAGAAATAGTATTGCTCCATCAGATCCTGCATACAAGACCTCACATCTGATTCATTATTTCCAGGTAGAGAACGGCCTCTCTACACTAACTTGGGTTGGGTGGCAAAGCGGGGACCACAGGGGGCACACATCTTAACAATGTCAGGTATAAAGGAATTGCCTCAGCCACAGTCAGTTTTGCTGAACGGTTGGACTCTTTACTTTTTGAAAGCAGGTTGAGACATTTTGCTGAAAAATCTGTTTGCCCTGGGAGCGGGAATCCTTTCCCTGGGCAGCGCTTTGCCTGCTCATGTATTCAATTACCACTCCTCATGTGATGAGGCTTGAAGATATGGGAGCAGTAGCACTGGCCGTGACCCAATTCCTCTTGCTCTTGGCAACGAAATCTAACTGGTCCAATTTATTATTATATTTTGGGTGTCAGGAGTCGGAGTACATTTTTAGGACGATCTCAGACTCCTGCAAAATAGACACCGACTCCACAGCCCTGGAAGCAGCTTCTTCTGTAACTCCCATAAACTATAATACAGAGTACTGTGCATACGTGAATCATTAAACCTCTCTTCTCCTTTTCCGATGGCTTCAATATAACAACTGGATTATGATCAGCTGATAATTGGTAGGGGCCGGTGGTCAGACAGTTGATGATATCTTCAGACACACCATACAGCCACGACGATTAAAGGGGCATTCCCATCATAGCACGTGCTGCTGGAAGGCCCAGTTACTGCAAAGTATGCAATTTTCAAAATGCGTGTTATTAAAAATGTATGCCTTACCCAATACAGGCCTTTTCTGCACCTTCAACTTGCTCTCTTGTCTCCATGGTTACAGACCACTGTTGTGTGCTTTCAGTTGTGGGCAGCAATGCACGGTTATCTAAGACTGTCTAAGAATAGGTTCCTACGCCCTAGCCAGGCTGGGGGAAGGAAGGGGGGAGTACAAAAGGCTATCCGAGCCAGGCCACAGGAACTTATATTCGGGAAGTCTTTGATAACACTGCATTACTGGCCACAACTGAAAACACACAGTGGTGGTCTGTAACCATAGAGACAAGAGAGCAGGCTAAAGGTCAAAAAAGGCCTGTATTAGGTAAAGCATACATTTTTTTAAGAAAAACCCAAAGACCCACAATTGTAGTGGATAGATAATGCTCCTCAAAAGCCAAAATGCAAAAACCAAAACAGAGGAACTAACGGCCTTTAAAACATAACTTTTAATAAAATATATAATAAAATATTAACACTAGTGCGAGGACAAAAAGAATAAATAATAAACCCACATCTCTTAAAGGGCACTCGTTCGGGACCAAGGACTAGAAAATATCCTATAGTGCCCATGGAAGGGCAACTATAACAACTTACCTATGACACAAAAACAGGGGAAAATCGCACCAATAAGGGCCGGTCCTGGCAGGAGCCCTGACACTGCCAAACACTGACCCTAAAGAAAACCTATGGAGTCACTATTAACATCTATTGCGTTGTGCATGCCTAATAAAGTGTCGCAGCGATTCTTTTGTAATCATATGGAGGTTGCGTGTGAGTATATTCCCTTGTGCAGTTCATTGTGACGGTAACCTTTTTGTTGCACTGTTACCTTATTTACATTGTATTGGTTTTTTGTACTGTCCGTCCTACTCTCTATCATCCCCTGATGCGATTTTATGTAGGAGGATCGAAACATGTTGGGATAGGACCCATAGGTTGCTGTCTACTTATAGCAGTGAAGATGCAATGCTCGCCGTACAACGTATTGCTGGCTCCTAGAATATAAGGGGAGATGTGAAAGGACAGGTATCAGAAATATAAACCTACCTTTAGTTTCTACAAATCTGTAAAATCATTGGTATAAATGTTCTGTCTGCTGGGCGCTGAAACCAAAATTTTAACCTTTGATTTAGCCAAAACGAATTTTTGCATTGGACAACCTGATGAGGGTTTGAAAAGGAGGTAAAATCTAGCACCAATTATCTGCATAAAATCTTCTGAACCTTTATTTATGCTATGTGCAAAAAGCGTCTTGATAATAAAACATAAGGTGATAATATGGCCATAATGACGGCAATATGAACGCTGACGCATTTCGGGTTGATTCACCCTTCATCGTGAATATAACGTTATATTATAAATACTAATATTTCTTGATTTGGTTGGACTGAAAGACGCAGATGATTATATATGCATTGCTTATGTACAGTATATGTGCAATTGATGTCTATTTGCTTTCTCCTTCTACTGATTGGTTAACACTGCCTTTGTGTATGAGCTCTTCCTGTGAAGAGCTACGACTATAAGGGTATGTTCACACGGCTTATTTTGGGGCGCATTTCGCGGCGTACTGCACTCTAATATGAGCAAAATGCGCCCAATCATTACGGTAATCCATGGTTCTCATAGAGAACTATGGATAACTCCTCCTCTCCCCGGGCGTCCAATTGTATTGTACGCGCAGGGAGATAAATGACGTCATTTATTCACAGCGCTTACACGCCACGAGTAATGACAGTCTATGGGGTCGGCGGGGCCCCCCGCGGAGTGCGAGCCGATTGGCGTGAGCTCCCGAACAAACGGCGTAATTGCGGGCCGTGCTGTACGCCCCGCAATTAAGCCGTGTGAACCTACCCTAAGGGTGAATTAACCTGAAAAGCACCAGCATTCATGTGGCCATATTCGTGGCCTGACATCGCGGCATTTGCGAAACTGTAATGTTTAGCTAAATAAAAGTTTAGAAGATTTTATAGGGATAATGGGTGCTGGATTTTACCTCCTTTTCAAGCTGTTGCTAACGTTCCACGATCCTCGGAGCCTTTCCGTGGACCTCGACTCACACGACCAGGTGAAGGTTTCTAATCATTCAGATGAGTTGTTTCTTGTTATTTCTTTGTCTCCGTTAATTGATGAGGGTCCCTATAAAACATGGATTCGGCAAACATCTACACCCACCTGCAGGAATAGGTTGGCTCTCCCACTTTGAACACTCGGCCACAGAGCTGAGACGGTTTGTTGGCTTGCTCCAGCTTTTGAAAGCCAATGGCAGGGTCCTCGCCACACACGTACCACTCCAGTGCTCCCAGGAGGGTGTGCTGTGCCAGCATCTCCTCATGATCTGTCACTGGATCGGCCTGTCTGCAGTAGATTTTGGGGACATAGTAAGCAAGGTGCTGGTAGACTTCTTTGGGAAGATCGGTTGCTTGGAGCCATTTCTATTAAAAGACAAAGAAAATACAATTACCATAAAAAGTACCTATATCTAGATATATATCAGACCTGTGCATGTAACATAAAAGCACAAAACGGGAATACTCCTCAAACTGTTCACAACCCAAAAGGTTAGTTGCCTGCAGCAAAGTGCATTGGCTACGGACCCCCCCTGACCTATACACACTGCAAATAATCAACTGCTCGTATCTAAAGCTAGGTCCATCAGAGTCGGCGGCTCTTTTTTTCCATAGGGATACACCTGGCTCCCACCATCAGTCTGAAGATGTGCAAGAAAAGGGACATGATTTGGAAAGAAATACGGAAAACAATTCTGGTCGGTGAACTGCAGTTTGTATTCTGATTGCAAACAATGGGACACTTTAGGGGTGTTTTTATGGTGCATCAACCAAGGCATATTACACACCAAAATACACATCAGAAATCACCATGTGAACACAGCCCAACAGTGGAAGTAAACGTCCAGGTTAGAAAATTGCTTCTGGAGTTGCAATGTGAAATGACTGAAAAAATAGTGCAGCAAGCTATGCTATATTATTATTATTATGATTATTTATTTTTTTAAAGCGCCATTGATATCAGGGCGCTGTACCATTCAAGGGGAGTTTACAATACATAACGTATGTCAAACAAGTACATGATAAACAGTGAACGATTACGACTGGCACAGAGGGTGAGAGGACCTGCCCACGAGGGGGCTTATTAATCTACAGTGGAGGTGGGAGAGAGGAAGAAGGTGAGGGGGCAGGACATGTTTTTGAAGGGACTTAGCACAGTGGCAGCAGGTTATTGTAGGTTATAGGCTCCTAAAGAGTATGAGTTTTTAATGTTGCTTTTGAACCTGGGGAAGGTGGAGGAAGTCTGATGTGGTTGGGGAAGATGTGAGTTCCAGGAACGTGGGGAAAAGCAGTCAGGAGAAGTCTTGGAGACGGTTATGGTGAGGAGCTGATCAGAGGAGAGGGCTCTGAGTATATAGTGAAGCTATGCATAGTGTAGTGTTTTTCCTGTTAAACAGCCCACGCGGAACACCCCTTGCAAGTGAAATCACGTACTCGACCCCTTTGTAGTCAATGGGGTCCATCAGGTGGCCACTGGTAAACAAATCCTTCTGCTCGGGAGAAATGAAAGCTGAGCTCAGATTGGTTGCTATGAGCATCAAGGACAGTCTTAGGACTACGTATACACAGTTTGGTTCGCTCTTTTAAACGGTGGCCCAATGCATTTGGGGCAGTTTCTGGTGGTGATTCCAAGTGGCGGGGCTCTTTACCTGGCCAGCGTTCCATGGCCATATGCTATAGTTCGACAGCCATATAAATGACTGAGATGGGAGCATCCCTTTAACATATAGCTTCGACGTAGGCTCTAAACACAACAGGGTTTGCAGACATCCATGCACAGACTGCAGAAACAACCCCGTTCAGCAGATGGAATAGATACTTAGAAAATTCCCGAACAATTCTGTCATGTGTGAACATGTTGTTAATACAGCAAAGAATTACAGTCGGTTTCTGATGTGGATTCGGATTTTTAAAAGCGTCAAAACGGACTGTAAAACCGTCCCCACAGACCTCAGGTGTAGAGAAAATAGAGTCTAGTTACAGGGCTGTGAGCGAAACGCCCATTGGTGCTATCTTTCCAGGAGTCGGAGTCGTCTATAAAATTATGTATTAATAAGTTGGTCCGTGTTAGTTCGTCTGCACAAAGAGCAAGAGGAATTGGGTCGCACGGCCAGTGCTACTGCTCCCATATGCACTTCAGCCTTGTCACATAGAGGAGGTAATGGACTATGACATGGAGAAGGCCAAAGCGCGCTTGCCCCTGGGGAAAATAGATTCTGCTCCGCAAGGAGCGCACAAACGAGGTTTCAACAAAAATGTTTCACTTTATCAAAGAAAGTAGAGAGTTTCTACATTCATCAAAGGTGACTGTGGCTTGAGGCCATTCCTTTATACCCCGACATTGTTAGTGATGTCTGCCCCTGTGGTCGCCGCTTTGCCCCCCACCAAGTTAGTGTAGAGAGGCCGTTCTCTAGCCTGGAAATTTAAAGAGATCAGATGTGTGGTCATGTATTTCAGGATCTGATGGAGGTGATACATTTCCCGAACAAATTCAGGACTCCACAAATGTTCTTGTAGTGTTTTGCATATTTACAATTTTTTTTGTGCCCTAAGTCATATCCAATAAAATATTTTACACTGACAAAAAAAATGGTAAAAATGGTTTGAACTTGTGACTTTCAGGCTCTATATTCCCCCATCCACTACAGTTTGTACATGATGCTATTTAAATTTTATATCAGCCCCCCTTACCTATCTTATAAAAAATTTTTGAATGCAAGTATTTAGATCTGCGGTTATAGTTTTCTCCTAAAAATCAAAGTGTTAATTTTTTATTTTTTTTTAGTTTTTGGGAAATCCCCTTTGGTTTTCAGCTCTCCCTAAATCTTTGGGCTCTGAATCAGATTCAAGACTCTTGACCAAAATTGATCCCAGGTTTTTCTACAATTCCAATGTTGGCCAGACTGGATTTTGATACAATAACTTTTTTTAACTCTGCCCAAAAGGTTCAAAAGATCAAAACATTGTTACCCTTTGCTTGTGTCTGTTCTTCCAAAAATAGTTGATTATTGTATCAAAAGGTGTAACCCCTGATGTTACCATTTTAACGTAAAGAATTATTAAACAGCCCCGTGTTGGGGGTGGGGAGTGGGAAAGGTTTGGGAAATTGAGGATTTGGAGGGGGGGCTTCGGCTTCCCGACTGCACACCCGGGTTGCCCAACCCACGGCCAGATGGGGTCCGCCCGCCCAACCCCCCGACCACGATGGGGCCCGTCCGCCCAACCCACCGCCCGCGATGGTCCCGTCCGACCAACCACCGGGGCCGCGAGGGGGGCCGCCCTTCCAACCACCGACCGCGTGGGGCCCCGCCGTCCAACCCCCCGCCCCGCGATGGGGTCCGTCCGACAACCCAAACCGCCGGTGGGGGTCCGTCCGTCCAACCCCCCCCCGCGAGGGGGTCCGTCCGCCCAAAACCCCCGCCGCGAGGGGTCCGTCGCCCAACCCAGACCGCGATGGGGTCCGCCCCGCCAACCCAGGGGACCGGAGGGGCCCGCCCGACCAACCCACCACCCCCGATGGGGTCGTCCGACCACCCCCCCGCCCGCGATGGGGTCCGTCCGACCAACCCCCCGACCGCGATGGGGTCCGCCCGGGGACCAACCCACCGACGCGAGGGGCCCTCCGCCAAAACCCACCGACCGCGATGGGGTCCGTCCTCCCAAACCCCCCGACCCCCAGGGGGGTCCGTCCGCCCAACCCCCCGACCCCAGGGGGGCCCGTCCGACCAACCCCGACCAGATGGGGCCCGTCCGCCCAACCGCGAGGGGTCCGTCCGACCAACCACCGACCGCATGGGGTCGTCCACCAACCCACCGACCGCATGGGGTCCGTCCACCAATCCCACCGGCCACGATGGGGTCCGTCCCGACCAAACCTCCGACCGCGAATGGGGTCCGTCTTTCCCAAAACCCAACCGACCGCGATGGGGTCCGTCGACAACCCCACCGGCCGCATGGGGTCCGTCCGTCCAACCCACCGACCGGATGGGGTCCGTTCCGTCCAACCCCCGACCGCGATGGGTCCGCCCGCCCAAACCCCACCGACCGCGTGGGCCCGTCCGTCCAACCAAACCGGCCGCGATGGGGTCCGTTTTTCCAACCCACCGACCGCGTGGGTCCGGTCCGTCCAACCACAACCGCGTGGGGTCGTCCGACCAAACCCAACCGACCGCGATGGGTTCCGTTCCGACCACCCACGACCGCGATGGGGTCCGTCCGCCCAACCCACGCCCGGGCGATGGGGTCCGTCCGACAAACCACCGACCGCGATGGGGTCCTTTTCCGCCCCAACCCACCGACCGCGTTTGGGGTCCGTCCGACCAACCCCCGACCGCGATGGGGTCCGTCCTACCAACCCACCGACCACCATGGGGTCCGACCGACCAACCCACCGACCCCATGGGGTCCGTCCGACCAACCCACCGACCACGATGGGGTCCGTCCGACCAACCGCGATGGGGTCCGTCCGACCAACCCACCGACCGCGATGGGGTCCGTCCGACCAACCCACCGACCGCGATGGGGTCCGTCCGACCAACCCACCGACCGCGATGGGGTCCGTCCGACCAACCCACCGACCGCGATGGGGTCCGTCCGCCAACCCCCACCGACCGCGATGGGGTCCGTTCCGACCAAATCCCCCCGACCGCGATGGGGTCCGTCCGACCAACCCACCGACCGCGATGGGGTCCGTCCGACCAACCCACCGACCGCGATGGGGTCCGTCCGACCAACCCACCGACCGCGATGGGGTCCGTCCGACCAACCCACCGACCGCGATGGGGTCCGTCCGACCAACCCACCGACCGCGATGGGGTCCGTCCGTCCAACCCACCGACCGCGATGGGGTCCGTCCGACCAACCCACCGACCGCGATGGGGTCCGTCCGACCAACCCACCGACCACGATGGAGTCCGTCCGACCAACCCACCGACCACGAAGGGGGTCCGCCCTCCAACCCACGACACCATGGGTCCGTTCCGACCAACCCCGACACCATGGGGTCCGTCCGACCAACCCCCCGACCTCGATGGGGTCCGTCCTACCAACCCACCGACCACGATGGGGTCCGTCCTACCAACCCACCGACCACCATGGGGTCCGTCCGACCAACCCACCGACCACCATGGGGTCCGTCCGACCAACCCACCGACCACCATGGGGTCCATCACAATGGTGATCATTTTAATGGGAAAAAAATAGTGCTGCGCGCTTTGCTACTCCTTCTGTCACTTTTGCCAGAATCTGCGCCGTTGGCTCCGCATAAACCTTACAACACAGATGTGACCCAGCCTGTGGGTTATGTTGAAACCTCTTAAAGGGGTTTTATTGTTACAAAGACCATGTCTCAGATTATGGGGACAGTAAAAATAAGCACTTTTGTAATTGGGTTGCAGTACCTCTGTCACTTGGTTTAGCAGATATCAGCTTCTCTGTAAAACTTCTATTCTGTTTCTGCTGTTGCGGTCAGAACGCCCCAGGTCGATTCCCTGACACGCCCCCTGCACTGTGATTGGCTGGCTGACATTTCCCTTCAGCCTGTTGGGGTACGCCCCTAGACAGGAAACGCCCGGCCCCCCCGCCCCCTGCGCTGTGATTGGCTGCTGCACACTGTGTTTACTCCCTTCTGGCTGTTTAAATCGATAGTGAAACCAAGGTTTTGCTGGCTCTATGTACATCTCTCAGCTCTATGGTGATGATCTGGGCAATTACTGCCTGTTTAAAAGGGGTTTGCCAAGAGGTTGTTTCAACCCCCTCACAGGTCCAGTCCTTAAGCTGCTACTTTGAAAAGAGGGCGTTCTGTTCCCCAGTTTGAATGCAAGCCCGCCTCCCTTTTGATGTCATCATTTATAGTGTATAACCCTAAGGATTCAACACTGTATGTAGAAGCTGCTTGTGTAGTGCAGTGCTTGGCTGATCCACTCTGCAAGGGTAAAGGTTAGGAGTTCAAGTCCATCAGTATTTTTTTTTCTTTATAAATTGTACACATATGTAAAGATATGAAAAATTATTTTGTGAACATCTATAATTTTATTCATATACTCACACAAAGCTCCCCTATATAGTGCCCCATTGTCACACCAAGCACTCCAAATACGTGATACAATGCATATATTCTGGGGGATGAGACATGATATAGGGGAGCTATGTATGTGTATAATATTATATATTATATCATAAAGAGATTGAATATAAAATTTTAGGTCTCTCTACATATGTGTAGGAATTTAGGGGGGAAAAAAATTACTCTGTGAGGGGACTAGAACTCCAAACCCCTTCGTTGTAAAAGCAATACTCTATCACTGCTCTACCGCTGCACCAACAGCCCAAGTTAGTTACAAGCTGAGCAGAGCCTTTCTCAAAGGATTTGCTTCTCCCCTATTTTTTCCCCTCACATGTACTGACAGGAAGCAGAGATCTTTACTTGAAGCTGACATTTGTCTTGTAGTGAGTAAAGGTCTCTGCCTGTTGTCAGTACAATTTGGAGTGAACCCCCACTAGAAGTTAAAGCGTTGGCTTTCAAGTCATTTGTGTGTTTAAACTAAGACATTATGACAGGTGCTTGCTGGTGTTTGGAGCCTTTAAGGCTGCAGACATAAGAAGCATGCAGGAGGCTACAGAGCTGTTTATATCCAGGACAACCCTCGCATCCCTGCTTTATAGAAAAAGATGATGTCACAGTTCTTCAGTGAGGGGAGACAACGCCTCCAGGGGAGAGAGAAAACACCCGCTGAGAGGAGGACACGCCCCTGGATTTCAAAAATCAAAACTGAGAAAATAAACTGAACAGCCAAACAGCTCAAACGATAAATCCCCTTTAAAGCCTCTGATGCAGATTTCATAAAAAATGGAAAAAAAAACACACAGTACAATTTTTTTTGTAAAACCTGACGGACCCCATTGACATCACTGGGGTCTGTGAGAACCTTTGGTGTCCACCTTTGGGGCACCCCTCTAGGTATCACTGGGGAGGGAGAAATTGGAATTTCCGGCTCTCTGTATGCGCTGGGAAATAGGTGGGTTGCCATGCTAGTATATTAGGTGTGTGGGTATTGGGGCGCCCCTCTAGGTATCACTGTGAGGGAGCAATGTGAATGCTGGCTCTCTGTACTGCGCTGTGGCATAGGTCAGCACCATGCTATATATAGTATATTAGGTGTGTGGGTATTGGGGCGCCCCTCTAGGTATCACTGTGAGGGAGCAATGTGAATGCTGGCTCTCTTATGCCCCTGTGGCATAGGTGGGTTTCCAGGGATAGTATATTGGGGTTTTGGGGGGTTTTTGGGGGGCCCCCCTCTGGGTATCATGTGAGGGGGGCAAGTGAATGTTGGTTTTTTAAAACCTGCGCTGTGGCATAGGTTAGCGCCATGAGAGTACATCAGGTGTGTGGGGATCACTGCACACCCCCTGGTAAAACCCTTGAAACAAAACAGTGCGGTGTTATAGCCCAGGAGGCCATGACACCCCCTACTTCTTTTGCTTTGTCCCCGGGAGGACCCCACCCTGTTTTTAAAACTACAACTCCCAGCGTCCCTCCTCATCCCGTGACGGCGCGGGAATGCTGGGAATTGTAGTCCCCGGGGCAGTTTTTTGGGCGCTTTTGGGCCCCGCCCAGGATCCGGGGCGCACAGCGGGGAACCACTGCCCATTTCCCACGGCCGGCTACAGGGCACAGGGGAAACCCCCGTGACAGAGGTAACACTCGGGGCACGTTGCTTGCCCTCCCCCCGGGCACATACCAGGGCAACGTCCCGGGCCGAAGCACCCCGCAGTCCCCTCCCTTGTGCCCAGCCCCTGGGGATTTCCTGCCCCGGGAAAGACCCCCACCCTTCGCTAAGCGGGAAACCTGCCCGGAAGCGGAAACACGTCATGGGAGGGACGGGAGCTGGAGCGGTTCCTAGAGCGCAGAGACTGCTGGAGAACGACAAGTGCCAGCAGGACGCGAGGCAGCGCCGGATGGGAGTGCTGCTCCGGGAGTGGTAGACAATTTACATGATAGCTCTGAAGTGATAAAACGGGGGGCCCTGCGGGGGGAAGCCCTCAAAACCGGCGGGGGGCCCCAGTATTCAGACTCACTTGAGAGACAAGACACATCTTTGGAAAGGGGCTTTATGGTAGGGGTTTGGGCAGGGGGTTCACAAGATCACTCCCCAAAAAACCCCCCAGGGGAGGCTGCAAAAAAAAAACCCCCGGATCACTGGGTTCTCTGGATCATCAGATGCCGGATTAAAGGAATTTCCCCCCACTGTCCCCATCATGGAGTCTCTGCCCGATACCTGGGGTCTGGGCTGCATTTTTGTAAAAATATCTCCAAAAAAAGGGGAAAATCAAAACAAGAGAACAAAGAGTGATTTTTTAAGGGAATATATTTATTTTTTGGGCCATAGGAAAAACTTAAAAAATATCATTTCTCAAAAAATATAAAAGCACTAAAAAAAAAACTTTTTTTTTATGTATAACACAAACCCCCGGATCCCACACAAATTTAAAAAAACCCCTGATTTCTAACCCCCAAAATTTTCCCCCTTTCTAATTGTGAAAAATTAACTCCTTTTCTTTTTTCAAGTCTGATGGAACACCCCCCTATTAACGGGGGAACCCTATATATACAGTGATTTACAACGCCAAAAGGGAAAACCCAAAAAACATCTTACTTGGGCAGTCCCCCCAAAACCCGGTTGGGCATGAAACTTTAAAAAGGTTTCCTTTTGAGACCCTCTGAAAGCGGGTAACACAGTAAAAGAGGGGGAGTCAAAAATTAAAATGTCATCCCTTTTTTAAAATTTGGGATCTCACCTTTTTCTACGGGTTTTTTACCCGCTGCGGGGGGGTCTCCAAAAACCCTTTTTATGTTTTATCCCCACGATTAGGGATGACTGCCCAATTTGGATTTTTGGGGGATCCCTTATTTAGTTAGAAAATTAGGGGTATATAAAACTTTTCCCCTTTTAATTAGGGGGCGTACCCCCAAAACTTGAAAAATAAAAAGGGATTTTTTCCTTCAAAATTTAAAAAAGGGAAAAATTAAAGATGTTGGGAAATCGGTTTTTTAAAATAGTGTGTATCGGGGTTTAAGGGGTTATACATAAAAAAAGGGTTTTACGTTTTGTGCTTTACAAATTAAAAACTAAATAGATTTTAAAGCTTGCCTATGGCAAAATAGTAAATAGGGGCTGCATTCTTCACGCAATACGGCCCAGGATGGAGCCGCCATTGGGATGTGGTCACACTGAGGGTTTTCTTTTTAAACTTATTTTTATTTGGAGTTTTAACATAATAAACAACATCCACCAAATAATCCGTATGTATGTCTGGATGAGAATCACACATGAGATGAGTGAGAAGGGACGATCGCTAAGGTCACTACATACAACAGAGAGAGGCAGACTGAACACTTCAAGGGGTTGTCTCACTATAAGGATTGCTGCTTTTTATGTTAAAGATCTTGTAAAAACAAGTCACTTTGCAATATGTGTCCATTAGTAGTGTTCTACCGATACCTAGATATCCCCTCTTGTATGGGCTACATCAGCTCCTCAGGTCACTATAGCTACAGACCTGTTTGATCTGTCCTGATAGGCTGCCAGCCCTGGTTTCTATAGCTACAGACCTGTTTGATCTCTCCTGATAGGCTGCCAGCCCTGGTTTCTATAGCTACAGACCTATTCTATTTCTCCTGATAGGCTGGCGGCCCTGGTTTCTATAGCTACAGACCTGTTTGATCTCTCCTGATAGGCTGCCATTGCTGGTTGCTATAGCTACAGACCTTTTTGATCTCTCCTGATAGGCTGCCAGCACTGGTTGCTATAGCTACGGGCAAGTTCGATCTCTCCTGATAGGCTGCCAGCCCTGGTTTCTATAGCTAAAGACCTGTTTGATCTCTCCTGATAGGCTGCCAGCACTGGTTGCTATAGCTACAGACCTGTTTGATCTCTACTGATAGGCTGCCAGCACTGGTCACTATAATTACAGACCTGTTCAATCTCTCCTGATAGGCTACAGGCGCTGGTTACTATATCTACAGACCTGGTGTCCTCAGCAGCTCCCCACTGCAGGCCAGTAGAAGCCAGCAAACGTGACTCTGAATTCTAAAATGAAACCGAGAAAACAGGACTGAGGTAAGATGAATCGATGAGACAACCCCTTTAAAGAGAATCTGTCACATAGGTTATGCCCCCCTTGCTGAGGACAACACAAGCTAGTGACAGCCCTGCTGTTTCCAGCCCTTAGGGCTCGTCCCCACGGCTGACAGCAGGATTATGCGACTGGTATTTGCTCTGTTTTGAGGCCATGTACACAGCCGCAGGGGGGCAGCTTTTCTCCATGGTTTGCAGACTCAAGCCCTCCTGCTTCACATTGACAGGTTCATGTTCCGCCTGAAAACCGGGCGGAAGAGTGAACATGTTCTACGTGTTTTAGACCGTCGGCGGTGTAAAAAACCGCCTGGCGGAAAACCCGTACAGTTGGGACCACTGCATGGATTTCCCTAGAGGTCCGTGATAAAGATTGACGGACGGTTTACAGACGGCTTTCAAAACCAAAAACCGTCTGTAAAACCGGCCTTGGGGACAAGCCCTTATTCTGTAAGATGCAGCAGTTACAGAGCATTAAGGGGGACATGTCTGAAAACTGTCTTGGTCTAAGACTTTCCTTGTTGCCCATAGCAACCAATCAGCGCCCCTTTCATTTTTTCAGAGCTCTATATGAAATGAAAGGGGAATGCTGATTGGTTGCTATGGGCAACAAGAAAAGTCTTAGACCAAGACAGTTTTCAGACATCTCCCCCCCTTAATGCTGAAATCTAGCCGTTTGCAGCCTGTTCTGCCAGAAAAGATTCCAGCTTATTCATGAGCAGGTGTTAGCCCCGCCCACCTGACAGTTATTCTCATGTTTCTACCTATTCAAAATAATAGGTTAATCAGTTGTGAGGCGGGCGGGGCTAGCCTCAGGTGGGCGGGGCATTAATTAATTAGACTTTTCATGACTCTTTTCTGGCTGAAAACTGCAGATTTGAGCACTAAATACTCTAAAACTCCAGCATCTTACAGTATAAGGGACACAGTGCTGGAAACAGCAGGTCTGTCACTAGCTTGTGCTGCCCCCAGCAAGGGGGGCAAAACCTATGGGACAGGTTCCCTTTAAGTTTTGAAGGCCGGTTCTGCGGGACGGCCTCGGATTTCTGAAAATAATAAGTAGTCTGTATTCACGATACTAATAAGGGGCAGATGAGGCTTTATTTACACTACAACGTTAAGGGTATGTTCACACATCGTATTGCGGAGCATACTGTACATGCTGCTATACTCCGGGTGTTATAGACGTACACGCTGGCCAACGGCTCCCATTGACTTCACTTAGACATCGGGAAGAAGCGACATGTCTATTCCTTCTCGCGCTGGGGAAGATGGCAGGTAATCATACGTAATTCAGGTGTATTGAAGCACAATTACACAACAAATTACGGCCAGCAAATAGGCCTTGTGATCATACCCTAAGATGTCCCAGGTTGCCCGCTAGTTGCGAGGAGAGGAACCAAGAAGTGAATAAAAATGGTTTCATAATTTGCTTGATATCGCTGAGTAAAAGGTGCCTATAAAGATTCCACATCTTTAAAAAAATTGGGCCGTCTGGGCTTCTTTAGTCCTGACAATCTCTAATTTATCAATTTCCGTGTTTAATGACGTGGATCACCTCTTGGGCTGATGGTTCTGTACACTGAGGGGATCTCCTCCCTGGAATGTGGTTGGTGTACCACTGAGGGAATTCACCTCCTGGACTGATAGTGGTGTACATGAGGAATTCTCCCTCCTGGTCTGATAGTGGTGTACACTGAGGATTTTCACCTCCTGGGATGATGTGGTGTACACTGAGGGATCATCACCTCCTGGGCGATGGTGGTGCATACACTGTGGGATCACCTCCTGGCTGATAGTGGTGTCACTGAGGGATCACCTCCTGGGGTGATGGTGGGTCGTTACACTGTGGGATCACCTCCTGGGCTGATGGTGGTGTACACTTAGGGATCACCTCTTAGGCTGATGGTGGTGTACACTGAGGGATCACCTCCTGGGCTGATGGTGGTGTACACTGAGGGATCACCTCCTGGGCTGATGGTGGTGTACACTGAGGGATCACCTCCTGGGCTGATGGTGGTGTACACTGAGGGATCACCTCCTAGGCTGATGGTGGTGTACACTGAGGGATCACCTCCTGGGCTGATGGTTGTGGTGTACTATGGGGATCCACCATACCCTGGCTGATAGTGGTGTACATCTGAGGGATCACACTCCTGGGTGAATGGTGGTGCCAACTTGGAGGGATCACCTCCTGGGCTGATGGTGGTGTTCACTGAAGGAGATCACCTACCTAGGCTGCATGGGTGGTGTTACAATGAGGGAATCCACCTCCTGGGTATTGATGGTGGTGTACACTGAGGCGGAATCAACTTCCTGGGCTGATGGTGGTGTACACTGAGGGATCACCTCTGGGATGTGTTGGTGTAATTGAGGATCACCTCATGGGCTTGATAGGTGGTGTGTACATGGGGTTCACCTGCCTAGGCTGATGGTGGTGTACACTGAGGGCATCTCCTCCTTGGACTGATGGTGGTGATACACTGAGGGTTATCACCTTCCATAGGACTGATGGTGGTGTACTCCTGTAGGGATCACCTCCTGGGGCTGATGGTGGTGATACACTGAGGAATTTCACCCTCCTGGGCTGATGATGCTGTACATGAGGATTCACCTCCTGGACTGATGGTGGTGTACACTAAGGGATCACCTCCTGGGCTGATGGTGGTATACACTGAGGGATCACTTCCTGGACTGATGGTGGTGTACACTGAGGATTCACCTCCTGGACTGATGGTGGTGTACACTGAGGGATCACCTCCTGGGCTGATGGTGGTGTACACTGAGGGATCACCTCCTGGGCTGATGGTGGTGTACACTGAGGGATCACTTCCTGGACTGATGGTGGTGTACACTGAGGATTCACCTCCTGGGCTGATGGTGGTGTAGACTGAGGGATTACACCTCCTGAGGATGATGGTGGGTACACTGAGGGAATCCACCTTCCTGGGCTGATGGTGGTGTACACTGAGGGATCACCTCCTAGGCTGATGGTGGTGTAGACTGAGGATTCACCTCCTGGGCTGATGGTGGTGTACACTGAGGGATCACCTCCTGGGCTGATGGTGGTGTACACTGAGGGATCACCTCCTAGGCTGATGTGGTGTAAACTGAGAGATCACCTCCTGGGCTGATGGTGGTGTACACTGAGCGATGATGTAAAATCCGACCGGTATTTTATCGTTTTGTGGCTGCGGTTTTCGGATTCAGATGCCCCTTAAACACTAGAACAGTACGTTTCTGCCATAAATCCGAAGGAAGAATGTGCATGTTCCAAGTTTATTGTAATGTCGGAGGTTTTAAAATCCGACCAGCAGAAAAACCGAGCATTGTAGACAACTGGGCAGATTTTCAAAATCTGAAAACCGACTGAAAATCTGATGGTAAAACCGTGCCGAGTAGATGTCCCCTAAGGGTGTGTTTTGGTGCTGAATTAGGCCAAAGTACACCCTGCAAATACGGTGCAATCTTTTACAAGTCCAGCTCTCACTGAGCATTGTGTGAAATCACTGTTATTGTTCAGACGACGGTGATTTTAATATCAAATTTCTCGGAGTGTAATGTACGCCCATAAAAAGAAGTGACACCTTCCCCAGTATTCAGAGTAGCTCCCATATGCCATCCCCAGTAGACACAGCAGTCCCCTAAGGCCGTGTTCACACGGCTTATTCCCGACGGATTTGTGAGCCGTATTGAGCTCACAAATCCGCCGTGAATAAGGGTCAGGGCGGAGCGCGGCGGGGGCGCCGCTCCCGGACCCCATAGATAGGACAATGAATTGTTGTTATGGCGCGTTTACGCGCCGTAATTTAAATGTGCATGTCACTTTCTCACCCGCGGCGGAGTTCGCGGAAGCGGGGAGGAGCGGACAGGATTACCACTGTTCTATGAGAAGCAGTGGATTACCGTAATTGATGCCGCGGATTGGCACGACGTTACTGACAGCGCATAATCCGAGAGCGCAGTAGGGCGCTCATCCCGCGGCCAGAATAAGCCGTGTGAACGAGGCCTTACACCTTACCCAGTAGTAGTCACAGCAGCTTCCCTATACCTTCCCCAGTAGTCACAGCAGCTTCCCTATACCTTCCCCAGTAGTCACAGCAGCTCCCTTATATCTTCCCTATTAGTCATAGCAGCTCCCCTAACCATCCCCAGTAGTCAAAGCAATCTCCCACCACCAGACTAATCAGAGTAAGGCCATGTTCACACGGCTTAAAATGGGACGTATCTTGCCCCGTATTTCACACCATACTGCGCTAAATACAGGGCGAGATACGTCCCAGGTCATTACGGTAATCACACAGTTCTTATAGAGAACTATGGATTTCGTCCTCCTCTTCCCCCGCTCGGACAATATGGCATGAGCGGGGGAGAGAAGTGACATGTATTTATTAAAGGCGTATAACGCGCGCAAGAGAATATGAATGTCTATGGGGCCGGCAGATGCTTTCCAGCCACCCGCCCCCCAAGCACACGGCGTAATTGCGGGGCGAAATATACGTCCCGCAATTACTGCCGTGTGAACATAGCCTAAATGCTCCCACCCCCAGCAGTAATAGCAACTCCCCCAATAGTCAAGAAAAGCTCCCAAAACTTCCCTAATAGTTACAGCAGCCCCATCCCAAACTTATCAGAGTGAACACCTCTACGTCCCCGGAATTCACAGCAATTACCACACAATAGTCACAGTCCCTACAGTAGTGGCAGTAGCCCCCTCCACCACTAACTTCCCAGCAGTCACAGATCTTCGTATCAAAATTTATTCAAAATAGGCCTTCACCTGAGGGTTGCAATACCTGTAATATCCTTTTGGGGGTGCTGGTGGCCCTGATATCCTTGGAATGTCTTCATGCAGTGACAAGGTATTGTCATAGACTTTTGGTATGTTAATGTGGGAGGATATTAGAGAACCGTCTGGCTGCTCCGTGCTGCACACGGCGGTTACTCTGTATATTAGCGGGTGGTCATAATAATGGGGCCTGACTGTGTTAGCTATTATATATTTTTTTGCTTTGTGTTTATGTTGCTGTAGGTCATTAGGTGGTGGGGCCCACATCATTTACCTATAGGGCCCTATAAATTCAAGTTACACCCTTGGTTTCTGCTGTGCTCTCTTTGGAAAGCCAAGCCTGCGGCTCACAGATGCATATAATGTCTCATGCCTTTTTTGATCCCCGTCAATCACTAAGGAAGAGGGAACAAAAGGAAGGGCGCAGTGCTCAGCTGAGAAAATCAGAAAAAATCTGGAATTTTGGGGTGGAGGAAGCAGGGCTGTGGAGTCGCAACCAAAACCCCCCGCTCCGACTCTTAAAATTTCCCAAAACCCCCCAATCCTGACTCCGACCCCCCGACTCCCTCATACACGGCGCATTTTTTTAAGTATAACTTTACGGGGTTAAAATGGTACTCAGGTTTTTTTATCCCTTAGGATAAAAAAATAAGTATTTGGCAAAACGCATGACAACAAAAGGGAAAAAATGTTTTGATCTTTTAAACTTGTGGGTGATTGAAGAAAATTTTTTATTTGTACCAAAGCCAGTCTGCACCAACTTTGGGGAATTTTTTTGGTAAGACCGCTTGAATTGATCCAGACCCCAGAAGGATTCAGGCA
Source organism: Phyllomedusa bahiana (assembly GCA_025379985.1). Taxonomy (NCBI): domain Eukaryota; kingdom Metazoa; phylum Chordata; class Amphibia; order Anura; family Hylidae; genus Phyllomedusa; species Phyllomedusa bahiana. Next base: position 69,683 of record JAODAL010000541.1, on the reverse strand, counting down.
ATTGAAAACCAAAAGGGGGATTTCCCCAAATCAAACAAAAAAATAAAAATAACATTTTGATTATTAGGAGCAAAACAGTAACAAGCAGTTAAGGAAAGAACTGCGAAAAGAAGAGATCTAATACTTGCAGGGCACATTTATGATAAGACAGGTAAATGGCGTTATAAAAATTACATGCCTCTGTACAAATTGTAGTGGATGGGGAGTATAGAGCCTGAAAAATCACAAGTTTTAAAAAAATTGTTTCCATTTTGCTTTCAGTGTAAAATATATTTATTAGATAGACTTTAAAAACACAAAAAATGTAAAAATGCAAAACACTGCAGGAACATTTTTGGAGTCTCTGAATTTTTTTTCTGAGAAATGTATTGCCTAAACAGATCCTGCTACATGACCCCATCGATTCATTATTTCCAGGCTAGAGAAAGGCCCTCTCACTAACTTGGGTTGGGGGAAAGCGCTGGGCCCCCGGGGGAAAATCTCAACATTGTCGGGTTAAGGAATTGCTCAGCCCAGTCACCTTTGATGAATGGTTGAATCTTTACTTCTTTGAAAGTAGGTGAAAAATTTTGCTGAAATTGTTTGCCCCGGGGAGCAGAAACTTTTCCCCTGGGGCAGCCTTTGCCTGCTCCATGTATCAATTCACTACTGTGAGAGGGGGAAGATAAGGGGGGCGTAGCACGGCGGACCAATTCCCCTTGTCTTTACAGCATCGAAATAATGGGCCCAAAATTATTTTAAAAATTTTGGGAGTCGGGGTCCTTTTATGACGACTCCGCTCCCGCAAAAATAGCACCGACTCCCCGACTCCGATTTCCCGCCCTGGGGGAAGGGTGGGGAGCACAGTTGAGAAAATCAGAAAATAAACGGTCCAGGAATTTTGGGGAAGGGGCGCGGGTCGCAAATTTACAAAATGACTGCGTTATCCATACGAGGATCATGGAGAGATGCTTATGCTTTTTCTAACATTGGGAGCCTGTGGGTGCTGGATTTCGCTGTATGGCATCTGTAAAACATGTACATCACCCCCAATCTAGTAAAGCTTTAACCCCCCTGTTTCAGCCGGTTCTGTAGCCATAATTTAACCCCTTCCTGACAGACGGTCATAATGATATGGTTCTTTGCTTTTTTCCTCCCCACCTTCCCAGGGCCATAACTTTTTTTTTATTACTTTTTTTTTATTTTGCCATCTCCATAGATATACAAGGGCTTTTATTTTGCGGGACAAGATGTACTTTCTAATAATGTCCTTTACTGCACGATAGAATATACTGGGAAACCGCAAAAAAAATTCCAAAAGGGACGAAATGTGAAAAAAACCAAACTTGCGCCACGTTTGCGGGGGTTTTGTTTCTACGGCGTTCACTCTTCCGTATAAATGATGTGTCCTCTGTATTTTGAAGGTTGATACAATTCCGGTGATACCAAGTATGTAGGGTTTTGGTTGTGTTTTTAGTACGTAAAAGAATTAAAAAAAAATTATATTTCTTCAATTTGAACCCCAGCGCCATTTTCTGCGACCAATAACTTTTCTGTACTTGCACTTATGGACCTGAGTGGGTGGTGCATTTTTTTTGGGGGGGGGGGGGGGGGGGGTTGGTAACAATTTTTATTGACACATTAGAGCAAGACAAAAATATAACATTACATATCAAAAGAAGAGCAGTGTTATTTTTTCCATTATGTCATATACAGTCCTCATTAATGAAACAATAAAAACATTTAAAAAAAAACTCCCTCCCAACTGTCACTACAGAGAAGTTATCATTTGTCTCTATCCATACTGCATCCAGTTGACCACATAACAGTTTCAACGCCTCAAATAATGTACAGTACAGACCAAAAGTTTGGACACACCTTCGCATTTCAGGAGTTTTCTGTAGTTTCATGACTAAAAATTGTAGTTTCACACTGAAGGCATCAAAACTATGAATTAACCCATGTGGAATTATATATTTAACCAAAAAGTGTGAAACAACTGAAAATATGTCTTATATTCTAGGTTCTTCAAAGTAGCCACCCTTTGCTTTGATTACTGCTTTGCACACTCTTGGCATTCTCTTGATGAGCTTCAAGAGGTAGTCACCTGGAATGGTTTTCCAACAGTCTTGAAGGAGTTCCCAGAGATGCTTAGCACTTGTTGGCCCTTTTGCCTTCACTCTGCTGTCCAGCTCACCCCAAACCATCTCGATTGGGTTCAGGTCTGGTGACTGTGGAGGCCAAGTCATCTGGCATAGCACCCCATCACTCTCCTTCTTGGTTAAATAGCCCTTACACAGTCTGGAGGTCTGTTTGGGGTCATTGTCCTGTTGAAAAATAAATGATGGTCCAACTAAACGCAAACCGGATGAAATAGCAGATGCTGCAAGATACTGTGGTGACCATGCTGGTTCAGTATTCCTTCAATTTTGGATAAATCCCCAACAGTGTCACCAGCAAAGCCCCCCCACACTATTACACCTCCTCCTCCACGCTACACGGTGGGAACCAGGCATGTAGAGTCCACTCGTTCACCTTTTCTGCATCGCACAAAGACACGGTGGTTGGAACCAAAGATCTCAAATTTGGACTCATCAGACCAAAGCACAGATTTCCACTGGTCTAGTGTCCATTCCTTGTGTTCTTTAGCCCAGAAAAGTCTCTTCTGATTGTTGCCTGTCCTTAGCAGTGGTTTCCTAGCAGCTATTTTACCAGGAAGGCCTGCTGCACACAGTCTCCTCTTAATAATAATAATAATCATAATAATCTTTATTTCTATAGCGCCAACATATTCCGCAGCACTTTACAAATTCAAGGGTAAACATACAGTCATTACACATTAAAAGTACTTACAAATGAGACACAAGGTGTGAGGGCCCTGCTCGTGAGAGCTTACAATCTATAGGGTGTATGGGTGAAACATACGGTAAGAAGTGCCAAGTTTACAATGGTCTGGCCATGTTTCATAAATAGGGGGTGGTTTACATGAAAAATGGATGAACCTGCCACCCAGACTGTACATCTGTCACGGCCCCTCCTGCTCCCCGGCCCGCGGGCCGCGGGCGCACCCGTGACCCCCTGTCCGGGTGCCCACCGGGGTCGGGTGCCGCCGCTGGCCGCGGGACGAGCGGGGGGCTGCATCTGCCAGGGACTCACCTAACCTCGCTCCTGTTGCCGGTCCGCGTCCTCTGCCGGCCGAGGCGGCGCGCGTGCCTGTGTCCTAAGGCGCGCGCGCGCTCGTTCTCGTGGATTTAAAGGGCCAGCGCCCCGTTAATTGGCTAATTGCCTGGCGCTTCTCCTCTTAAGGTACGTCCCACTAACACACTCCTTGTGGATCTATGTTGCCTCGTTGCCTTAGCTAAAGCGTTCCCAAAGTGTATTCTCGCCTTTCCGTGTACCAGACCTCTTGCTACGTTTCTTGACTCCGAACCTCTGCCGCCTGCCCCGACCTTCCTGCCTGTCCACGACCACGAACCTTTGCCGCCTGTCCTGACCTGCTGCCTGCCCACGACTACGATTCTCGGACTACGATTCTGCACCACGCTGCACCTCGGCTGCCACCGCAAGCAAGTCACGTCAGGGGGGACGACCTGGTAGCCTCACGCCGCAGCAAGTCCATCCCGCTTTGCGGCGGGCTCTGGTGAAAACCGGGGGCTACTTAGATTCCGTTCCCTGGCGTGGCTTAACTACCATCGCTTGCGGTGGTCCGGCGGATCCACTACCCAGCCCTTACAACATCTATATACAGATAAGTGCCTGTGAGTGCCCAAGTGCAACGAGTGACAGATGTGTGTGATAGCAGTTAGGGATCTTGGTGGGCCAGACCGAGAAGATGTATTTTCAGGCCCTCTTAAAACTGTGAGGGTTGTGAATGTGCCTGATCGCCGCGGTAGCATATTCCAGAGAATTGGTGCCGCACGTGTGAAATCTTGTAGGCAGGCATGGGAGGTTCGGATGATTGAGGAATGTAGTCTGATATCATCAGCAGAGCGGAGAGCACGGGTAGGGCGGTAGACAGAGACTAGGGAGGAGATGTAGGGAGGAGCAGCGCTGTGGAGAGCTTTATGGGTGGGAGAGTGCTGAGTTTATACTGTATCCTGTACTGGATGGGCAACCAGTGCAGTGACTGACACAGGGTAGAGGCATCAGTATAGCGGCTGGAGAGAAAGACAAGCCTGGCTGCTGCATTCTGGACAGATTGGAGAGGGGAGAGTTTGCAGAGTTGTTGTAGCGATGTGTCTGCTGCTAGAACTCTGTGTGGCATTGACCTGGTCTCTAATCGGAGCTGCTGTTAACCTGCGATTTCTGAGGCTGGTGACTCGGATGAACTTCTCCTCCGCAGCAGAGGTGACTGTTGCTCTTCCTTTCCTGGGGCGGTCCTCAAGGGAGCCAGTTTCTTTGTAGCGCTTGATGGTTTTTGCCACTGCACTTGGGGACACTTTCAAAGTTTCCCCAATTTTTCGGACTGACTGACCTTCATTTCTTAAAGTAATGATGGCCACTTGTTTTTCTTTACTTATCTGCATTTTTCTTGCCATAATACACATTCTAACAGTCCATTCAGTAGGACTATCAGCTGTGTATCCACCTGACTTCTGAACAACACAACTGATGGTCCCAACCCCATTTTTAAAGCAAGAAGTCCCACTTATTAAACCTGACAGGGCACACCGGTGAAGTGAAAACCATTTCAGGTGACTACCTCTTGAAGCTCATCAAAAGAATGTCAAGAGTGTGCAAAGCAGTAATCAAAGCTAAAGGTGGCTGCTTTGAAGAACATAGAATATAAGACATATTTTAAGTTGTTTCACACTTTTTGGTTAAATATATAATTCCACATGTGTTAATTCATAGTTTTGATGCCTTCAGTGTGAATCTACAATTTCTATAGTCATGAAAATACAGAAAACTCTTGAAATGAGGTGTGTCCAAACTTTTGGTCTGTACTGTATGTGCCTACAGACCTCGAGCCCTACCAGACCCTTACATTCATTAGATCTCAGATACCCAGTCGAGTCACTTTATGTTACTTTACGAGGGCCTAAATCGCCTGCCAAATCCCTGAGGAAATACCATATCGTTTCGCTAAACGCTACCATGTGCTCCCTTATTTCCTGCATCGTCAAGAATTTTTCTATGAAAATTCTCCACTTTCTAAGGAATCCTTTAGCCTGCTGCTCTTTATATTTTTCCACCTGCCTCCTATCCAAGGAGAGACAACATTTAACTTGTTGTACTACCATATCAATTGAGGGGACTTCCTGTTTGAGCCAACTGTTCAAGAGACATCTTTTGCCTGTCAGAAAAAAGATATGAGCTAATAATGGAGTACTTGACTCTTCTGAGTCTATGTGAAAAATCATAAGGTACGGAGATATGTCCATATGTAAATTCAGCCGCTCCCTGAGAAAGGTTATCAAGTCCTCCCAGAAGTCTTGGGCTCTTGAGCAATCCCATATTCCATGGTAAAGGTCTGTCCCGGGTTGTTGGCATTTGGGGCATGCCACCAATCTTTCTGGCATATCTGGGTTAGGAGGTACACTACCATTCAAAAGTTTGGGGTCACTTAGAAATGTCCTTATTTTTGAAAGAAGAGCACAGCTTTTTTCAATGAAGCTAACATTAAATGAATCAGTAATACACTCTATACATTGTTAATGTGGTAAATGACTATTCTAGCTGCAAACGTCTGGTTGTTAATGCAATATATACATAGGTGTATAGAGGCCCATTTCCAAACAACCATCACTCCAGTGTTCTAATGGTACATTGTGTTTGCTAATTGTGTAAGAAAGCTATTGGATATTTTGAACACCCTTGTGCAAGTATGTTAGCACAGCTGAAAACAGTTTTGCTGATTAGATAAGCTATAAAACAGACCTTCCTTTGAGCTAGTTGAGAATCTGGAGCATTACATTTGTTGGTTCAATTAAACTCGCAAAATGTCCAGAAAAAGAGGACTTTCATGTGAAACTCGACAGTCTATTCTTGTGCTGAGAGATGAAGGCTATTCCATGCGAGAAATTGCCAAGTAACTGAAGATTTCCTACAACGGTGTGTACTGCGCCCTTCAGAGGAGAGCACAAACAGGCTCTAACCAGAGTAGAAAGAGAAGTGGGAGACCCCTCTGCACAACTGAGCAACAAGACAAGTACATTAGAATTTCTAGTTTGAGAAATCGATGCCTCACAGGTCCTCAACTAGCAGCTTCATTAAATAGTATCCGCAAAACGCCAATGTCAATGTCTACAGTGAAGAGGCGACTCCGGGATGCTGGGCTTCAGGGCAGAGTGGCAAAGAAAAAGCCATATCTGAGACTGGCTCATAAAAGGAAAATATTAATATGGGCTAAAGAACGCAGACATTGGACAGAGGAAGATTGGAAAAAAGTTTTATGGACGAATCGAAGTTTGAGGTGTTTGGATCACACAAAAGAACATTTGCGAGACGCAGAACAACTGAAAAGATGCTGGAAGAGTGCCTGACGCCATCTGTCAAGCATGGTGGAGGGAATGCGATGGTCTGGGGTTGCTTTGGTGCTGGTGGAGGTCATGTGATGGTCTGGGGTTGCTTTGGTGCTGGTAAAGTGGGAGATTTGTACAAGGTAAAAGGGATTTTGAATAAGGAAGGCTATCGCTCCATTTTGCAGCGCCATGCCATACCCTGTGGGGGGCGCTTGATTGGAGCCAATTTCATTCTGCAACAGGACAATGACACAAAGCCACCTCCAAATTATGCAAGAACTATTTAGGGAAGAAGCAGGCAGCTGGTATTCTATCTGTAATGGAGTGGCCAGCGCAGCCACCAGATCTCATCCCCATTGAGCTGTTGGGAGCAGCTTGACCGTATGGTTGGCAAAAAGTGCCCATCAAGCCAATCCGACTTGTGGGAGGGGCTTCTGGAAGCATGGGGTGAAATTTCTCCAGATGACCTCAGCAAATAAACAGCTAGAATGCCAAAGGTCTACAATGCTGGAATTGCTGCAAAGGGAGCGACGAAAGCAAAGTTTGAAGTAGAAAATTATTATTTCAAATAACAATCATTATTTCCAACCTTGTCAATGTCTGGATGAGATTTCCATTCATTTTGCAACTCATTTGATAAATAAAAGTATCAGGGAAAACACAAAATTGTCTGGGTGACCCCAAACTTTTGAACGGTAGTGTATATCAAACCCATATATGGCATAGTGTATTAATTTAAATTGCGATTCCCTCCAACTTTCACAAGGGATCATTTTCCTCACTAGATCCCAACCCTCAAGTAGCAGGTAAGTTTGCACCCCCCATTTGGAGCGCCCACCTCTTAAAAAATTGAGGCCTACTACCCATCCACTGGTATTCCTTAAGAGTTCATATTAGTGTAGTGAGTTCTTGCGTGGGGGATCCCCTATTAAATTATCAAGCCAATTGGACTGAAATTCTTTGGAATATGCTTTCAAGCGGTTTTGCAAAAAGCTCATAATCTGAGCGTAACCCAGGAACCACCCCTTTGTTGTACCAAGCTTAGTTTTAGGGGCCGTTCACACGACACAGGACAAATACCGGTCGATTTATGTGTCCATTAACAGTGTCCTACCTATTCCTAGATATCCCCTCTTTTATGGGCTGCATCAGCTCCTCAGGTCACTACAGACCTGTTTGATCTCTCCTGATAGGCTGCCAGCACTGGTTGCTATAGCTACAGACCTGGCTTCTACTGCAGCCTAGTGGTAGCCAGTAAGCCCCTGAATTCAAAATGAAACAGGACTGAGGTAAGATGAATCAGTGTAGTGAGACAACCCCTTTAACGCAATCCTGTGATGCCTACAGGCCCAGATAAAGGAAGAAAAGGCTTTGTGAATGCGCTGTATGACTAAAAGTTTTAAAAGCAAGGTGATGTTCTGCAAGGGGTAGAGGATTTTGCGAAAGCTAATCATTTTTATCAAGTTGGCCCTTCCCGATAAGGATAAGGGCAAATTGTTCCATTAACGGAGTTCCGTTTCTATTTTGTGAATGATAGGGTCATAGCTCTACTTGTAAATAGACTCTGGATATTTTCCTATAGGTTATCCCAGGTATTTTATACTAAGCTTGACCAGTCTCACTGGAAGGCGATGTTCTTCCCGCAATTTAGATAGGACACCCCTAGGCAAAATATCTAAAATGTCACACTTAGCAACATTTATTCAAAAACCAGAAGATTCACCGAAACGTTAAATGAGCTCAAGTATTGGCCCCACCTCCCTCACCGGGTTAGACAAAAACATCAATGTCATCTGCAAATAGTGCTGTCTTGATTCGTTGACTGCTAACCTTAATCCCCAAAATACTCGTATCCCTTTCAATGGCCCTAACTAGAGGTTCGATTGAAAGGTAGAACAAGAGTGGGGAAAGAGGACACCCCTGCCGCGTTCCCTTCTGAAGTACAAAAACCTGCGATAGGAATCCGGGAGTATATTCTCTGGCTCTCGCTGAGCTATACAGGGAACGTAAAAAGAGCATAAGAGCTCCCGAAAACCCCATAAACTCTAGAACTCTATACAGCCATTGACAGGACACATTATCAAAAGCCTTCTCGGCGTCGATGGTCATAATCGCTGGAGAGCTGTGCAACTGGGGGCTAATTTTTATTTCGTCAAGGACTGGTAAGCACCTTACGGATGTTTGTGACAGCAGAACTACCCTGCACGAAACCGACCTGTAAAGGGGATATTAATGTAGGAAGTATGGCCGCCAACCTGTTCGCCATAATCTTTGATATAAGTTTAAAGGAGTTGTCTCACTACATTGAGTCAACTTACCTCAGTCCTGTTTTCTTGGTTTCACTTTGAATTCAGGGGCGTGTTTACTGGCTTCTACTATGCTGCAGCAGAAGCCAGGTCTGTAGCTATAGCGACCAGTGCTGGCAGCCTATGAGGAGAGATCAAACAGGTCTGTAGCTATAGTGACCTGAGGAGCTGATGCAGCTCATACAAGAGGGGATATCTCAGAATAGGTAGGACACTGGTAATGGACACATATTGCAAAGTGACTTGTTTTTGCAAGATCTTTAACATAAAAAGCAGCAATCCTTGTAGTGAGACAACCCCTTTAAGTCCACATTAATCAATGATATGGGCTAATAAGAAGCAGCTAATGATAGATCTTTGGCTTTGGCAAAAGTTTGATATATGCTGTGTTGACTGGCTCCGGGACTATCCAAGTACCCATTAAATAGTTCCACTAAATCTGGGGCAATATGATCACTTAGGGCGACATGTCCCAACATACCATTGCCTGTTTTTTGGTATATTTTGGGGCAAAACCACTTTTGACGCCATATTCTTCATGTAAATGAACTGTCGTACACCAAAACTAGGCGCATTATACGCAGAGCACGAGACTTTGAAGTGCGCCTAAATATGGTGCGCTGTGCGCCCCTGTCATGTAATGCGCTTAATGAGGCGCATTACATATGTTATGCGCCTCCGTCGGCTAATGCGCCTCGATAGGCGCATTACAGATAGTACCAATAATATGCTCTGCGCCGCGAGTAGCGCAATGTGCCTTCTTTGACGCGATGCGCCTTTTTCGGCACAATAGGCCTTTTAAGGCGCATTACGTTTTCTATGCCAAGTATACAGTACCTGACGCCAGTTTTTAGAAAGTATCGGACTTTCAGGCGCACTTTACACTGATTTAATGCGCCTAAAACTGGCATGGATACGCCACTTTTCGGACATGTCGCCCTTAGTATTTTATAAATTTCCCCGGTGAAGCCATCAGGGCACGGGGCTTTATTATTTTTTAGCGATTTAATTGCTGTCTTCAATTCCTCGAGTTCAATTTGTATCTATCTTCTGTTGTGAGGGAGGCCAGATCTCGCAGAGCAAAACTGGATGGAGAGTTGGCACTCTAGAGTATAGGGATTGATAAAATGATCAAAAGATATCATTTATTGCCTTTGGGTGGGTCTGCAATGACCCCATAGTATCCTTTAATGGCGTTAAATGGGTCACGTCCCTTCGACCTCTGGCCAGGTTAGCCAACAATTTACCACATTTATTACTGAATTTTAATAGTTCAGCCAAAAATTCCATAGCCTCATTCTTTAGCCAATTTACATAATGTTCTTTAGCTAATTGCCAGGCCTGTTTAGTTTTTGAGGTAGCATTCCCCTGAAATGTTGTATAGGCTGTCCTCAATGCTTTGCTAAATTTATAAAAGACAAAAAATGTCAGCCAGCTCACCACCCAATGTAGACGGAATCCGCACGTGTCCCGTCCAGAGCAAGACGTTTAGCAGTCCAACAATTTGTAGATAGATGACACAGCGGTTCCGGTTTTTGCAGATAAAATATTCAGACGTTTATTTCCATAACAGTAAAAGCAACAAGAAGTACCCTCCACGGCATTGCAACAAACGATCCCAAATTAGTGCCAACGCGTTTCGGGTGACAATTCACCCTTAATCATGGCATACAAAGGTGTGAAAATGCGCCCGTATATACTGGTAATAAGAGCCAAATCAATTAACTCAACTGTCACGATCTGTCGCCTCCGTTCCTGCGCGGCATATTGGACTTCCGGGACGCCAGAGGCAGCGCGCATGCGCACATCCGCCGGCGCCTCGAACTTCCGGGACGCCGCGAGTATCCAAGACAAAAAAAGTCTAGGCATGCGCGATCTGGTCCAACAAAATCAAAATAAAAATCAAAACAATGCGTAAAAAAGAAGGAAAAAGAAAATATTAAAGACTAAATCGTTTAAAGTATATATTATAGATAATCAATATATGCAATATCTCTTGTGTTTTTTCTAGATATTGCATATATTGATTATCTATAATATATACTTTAAACGATTTAGTCTTTAATATTTTCTTTTTCCTTCTTTTTTACATATTGTTTTGATTTTATATCTACATGTTTATGGTGATGTGTCAAGTTTTATGTTGCCTCATATTCCATGTCTCCCCTGTCTGCTGTCATATTGCCCCGTGTCATCCTTTATGTGGCCATTTTAGTCCACTAAATTGCGGAGCGATGTAGCCATATTTGTGATGGTGACTTTGTTACTGTTTACGGTGGTTGGTGTCCCGTTGTTGGACCAGATCGCGCATGCCTAGACTTTTTTTGTCTTGGATACTTGCGGCGTCCCGGAAGTTCGAGGCGCCGGCGGATGTGCGCATGCGCGCTGCCTATGGCGTCCCGGAAGTCCGATATGCCACACAGGAACGGAGGCGACAGATCATGACAGGTGAGTTAATTGATTTGGCTCTTATTAGCAGTATATATGGGCGCTTTTTTCACACCTTTGTATGCCATGATTAAGGGTGAATTGTCACCCGAAACGCGTTGGCACTAATTTGGGATCGTTTGTTGCAATGCCATGGAGGGTACTTCTTGTTGCTTTTACTGTTGTGGAAATAAACGTCTGAATATTTTATCTGCAAAAACCGGAACCGCTGTGTCATCTATCTACAAATTTTTGCGCTAAATTTATCCAGTCCCTGTCTTATGTCCTTTTTAATTTTTGCGACATGGGCTATAAGTCACCCTCTCAATACTGCTTTCCCCGTATCCCAAAAGAGCTACGGGGTACTCGAGTGCTCCGCGTTCAAGGCTCTGAATTCAATCCATCAATTCTGCAACAGCAGTTGAAACTCCTCTCTATCTGCCAGAAAGGTTGGAAATCTCCATATAAAATGAGTGCCTCTCGGGATGGTATCGCTCAACGTAATCGACATTGGGGCGTGATCTGAAATGATAATATCATCTATCCTGGAGTCCCTGAGGCGAGATTAGACAATAGTCGATGCGAGACCATGAGTCATGCACCAACACGCCGTGTGAACATACCATAAAATGCGCTGTTAGGCTATGTTCACGCGGTATAATTGCGGGGCGCAATTACACCGGGACTTCGGGAGCTCGCGCCAACGCCCACGGTGTGGAGGGGCCGGCAGCCCGGCGGCCCCATAGACATTCATTACTAGCGGTGCGTATTCGCCGCTAGTAATTGACATGTCACATCTCCCCCGCGGCGTATTGTGCGAGCGGGGAGAGGAGACGGAATCCATAGTTCTCTATGAGATCTGTGGATTACTGTAATGACTGGGACGGATCTCGGCCCATATTGAGCGCAGCACGCCGCAAAATACAGGCTGAAATATGTCCCAATTTCACCCGTGTGAACATAGCCTTAGGGGGATGTTTAAACGATGTTTTTTTTTTTTAAATCCAAAAAAACGTATTGAAAAACACTGTGTGAACATCCCCTTACAGGAAAAGATGCTTCAGATTGGTTGTTTAATCAGAAATATAAGTATTTACTAAAACTGTCCTGTCAGAAGAGGTGATGGTTTCTCTTGAGAGAGCTTAGTTTCTCGTGGGTTCCTGGAACCATTCTCATGTATGTGTGTTTTTGGTCACCAGTACCTCTTTCATGTATTTATGTCATCAATTCATACCTTTTCCCATGATTTCTCTTCCTCTTATGAGGTTGGGGACTTTGGAAGGTGAAAAAATAATACAATAATTAAAACCCAGAAACCACAGCATAAATATGTCTTCATATGTTAGGTAGGATTTATATGCAGTCAAGTCGCATTGTTATGACCACTTCCTTCTTTCCTCATCAGCAGCGCGGAGCTCATGAAGGAAGTCATGTGGTGAGCTGGCTTGGTGAGTATTTAAGGGATGTGATAGACTGTCTGCACATATCCCTTGTTGCTGTCATGGGTAAAATGGGCGATTTTTCAGAGTGACAAAAAGGGCTGAATTTTGCCTTTTGGGCAAATGCTGGTGGTATTTCTGTAACTGCTCAGTTTGTGGAGTGTTGGCAGCTGCTGAGTGTATCATGAGTGGTCAAATGACGCCATTGCAGTTAAGTGACGTGGAACACCACGCACCATTGATGTGAGAGGTGAATGTCGGCTATGAAGTTGCACATGGGCAACTGAGACACTACAGTGGATCAGCTCACCACCAAAATGATCCAGGTGGCGACCAGACATGTGTCCAACACGACTGTTCAGTGAACCCTGCTGTGTATGGGGCCCTGGAGCAGATGGATGTCACTGCACCTCTGCTAACCCTACTGTGTATGGGGCACCGGAGCAGACAGATGTCATCGCACCTCTGCTAACACTACTGTATATTGGGCCCCGGAGCAGACAGATGTCACTGCACCTCTGCTAACACTACTGTGTATGGGGCCCCATTGCAGGTGGATGTCACTGCACCTCTACTAACCCTACTGTGTATGAGGCCCTGGAGCAGACGGATGTCACTGCACCTCTGCTAACTCTACTGTGTATGAGGCCCTGGAGCAGATGGATGTCACTGCACCTCTGCTAACACTACTGTGTATGGGGCCCCCTAGCAGGTGGATGTCACTGCACCTCTGCTAACCCTACTGCATATGGGGCCCGGGAGCAGACGGATGTCACTGCACCTCTGCTAACCCTACTGTGTATGTGGCCCCAGAGCAGACGGATGTCACTGCACCTCTGCTAACCCTATTGTGTATGGGGCCCTGGAGCAGATGGATGGATGTCAGTGCACCTCTGCTTACCATACTGAGTATGGGGCCCTGGGGCAGATGGATGTCACTGCACCTCGGCTAACCCTACTGTGTATGGGCCCTGGGCAGATGGATGTCACTGCACCTCTGCTAACCCTACTGTGTATGGGGCCCCGGAGCAGACGGATGTCACTTAACCTCTGCTAACCCTTCTGTGTTTGGGGCACTGTTGCAGATGGATGTCACTGCACCTCTGCTAACCCTACTGCCTATGGGGCCCTGGAGCAGATCGATGGATATCAGTGCACCTCTGGTAACCCTTCTGCGTATGGAGGCCTGGAGCAGATAGATGGATGTCAGTGCACCTCTGCTTACCCTACTGTGTATGGGGCCCTGGGGCAGATGGATGGATGTCAGTGCACCTCTGCTAAGCCTTCTGCGTATGGGTTCCTGGAGCAGACGGATGTCACTGCTCGGAATTGGACCTCCACTAATTGGCAAAGGGTTTTCATCTCCAAAGAGTCACGTTTTTTGCTTCATTAAATGGATGTACGTTGGAGTGTCAGGCAAGAAACATCAGAGAACAAACACCCTGCAACTAGTGCTGGAAGAACACAAGCTGGTGGTTGCAGCATTATGCTCTGGAGAGTGATTGTGGCATTCCCTGGGCCACTTATCCATGTGGAAAGCGCTCTCACCCGATTTGGGTATAAATCCATCCTTGTAGACGACGTACATCCATACATGCAGATTGGCTTTCTTGGTGGGAAAATTTGGGGATCTTTCAGCGCAAAATCCCAAAAAGTCAAAAATTTAGAAATGCCCAAAATAATATTGGAAAAACAGGGACCAAGACCCCAATCCTCCCCTGCCCCCCATTATCTCCAGATTTTAACCCAGTCGAGCACTTTTTTTGAATCCCCTTTGCAGGTTTTTTGTCTTTCGGGGATTCCCCAAAGAAATCTGGGGGAATGCTTTTGGGCCCCCAAAGGATACCTGTGAAAAACCCCCCAGGCCCTTTATTCACTTCCAGCCCGTTTTTGCTGCTGTCTCACTGCACACGGCATTACCCCTTGATTTTAAAGCCGGGGGCCCTTTAAAATGTGACTGTTTGTGAAATAGTTTACTTTTTCTGAAAAGTGACCAAAAAGAAATCGCAAAAAAGTTCGTCGTAAAACATTATTATTAAAATTCAATTTTAAATTAGGGCAGGTCAATTTGGGGGATGACTGTTTTTCACCCCAGGAGTGTGGAGGGCCTGTATGTGGAAGCAACTACAATGGATCTCATTCATCAAAACGGTTAGAAAATGGGCAACAAAGGTTCTTTTTTTTAAAATGCAAGAAGTTTTGGATAAAGGGTCCCAATGTCGGGAAAAGGGTGGACACATCCCCAAATCACAGATTTTTCCCTGCCCCGCCCAAATCTACCCTGTATTTACCTGTCTATCCACCTCATTTCTATCAAAATAGCTATGGGTCTGTCTGTTTTTCAAACCAAGAATTTGTCAGAATTTTGAATCCCTCACCATAAAAGCAAAATCTGCCCCCCGGCCCCCTCAGGTCCCCTTAAAAAGGTTTTTTTCCCCTCTCCAAACTTCTGGGGTTTCCCCCATGGAAATAGACAAAAACTGCCGAGTATGTGTGTCCGCCTCTCTGTTCTCAACTTACTCTCATCTCCTAACCCAAAAGTTAGGGAAAGGGGAATTTAATCACCTACTTGCCCTTTCTGACTCTATAAACATAGCTATCTTTTCCATGGGGAAAAAAAGTGCAGCAAAAACCCTTGGGAAATAGATATGGATTAATAAAGTTCTTTTTTATGCACCATTGGAGGAGGGGCGCAACTTTTTTGAAAAAATACCCTTTCTACCCTATATTTTTTGCCTTTCCTTCTGGATAAAACGCCATGGGCCCCAATAGCCCGGAAACTGGAAAACATTTTCCCTTTTTTCAGCCTATTTATCAATCTATATCAGTCTACTTTGTACTTATCTTTCTTTTTATCCTTTTTAAATATCTATTGCCTTTATTTTTATAAATGAAATTAAAAACCCCCCTTTTAACTTCTGAAATAACTGTATACCTACAATGGCAGAGCTGCCTCAGGTGGTGGGGCATGTTTCTCCCAAATTGAGTGATTTTCAGCAGGAGATTTTGCCTTATTTCCTGGCCCTCGTTGAGGAAAAAGGGCCCCAAAATGGGGTGACTCTGTGTTATTTTGTGGTTGTCAGTCAAGCCAAGCAATAGTAGGCTTTAAAAGTTGGACAAATGTAAGGATGCACAAAATGATTGAAACAAACTGGCGTATTCCCTTTGATATGTTTTCCCCCACGGCCTTTTTTGCACCCTATAGCGCCACGTCTATACCCTTGTTTTGGAAAAATGGTTTTTGGGCACAGATTCCGGGTTCCCCAAAAACACGTCCAAACACTAAGTAAAATCATGTCGTTGGGTTTAGACATGGGTGATTTTTCAAAGAGTATTAGTTTTCAAAAGTTTGTTTAAAGGGTGAAAAAAGACAGACGTCCCCTCCATTCAGGCTAAATTTTTCTATAGGTTGATCCAAGGAAAAACAAAAAACCCCCCTGAGGGAGAACCCCAAATTTCCTTTTCCCACTCCCCTCTTCCAATCAGAATAAATCCCTGGGTCAGCGCCCCCTTTCCCCGAGTCCTGGTCAATATAAAAATTTTCGGTTTTTAAAAACTGTTATTGAATTTTTACCAAGATAAGTTCCCTTGGGAGAGAGTTCCAGTCTCACTGCTCTTTCAATTAAAAAATCCCTTTCTATTCCCCTGTAAAACCTTTTTGTTCTGGATACAAATCCCCCGGGTATAAATAGAAACTTGGGAGAAAAATCTCTATATTTACCTTTAATATATTGTTTTTAAATTTTAATTCCCTTTTTATTAGCCCCCCGAAGACGGCTTTTCCTCTAAAAATAAATTTCCCCAATCTTGGTAATCTTTTTTGGGGATTGTTTTCCACCCATTCCGTTTTATCCCTTTTTTGTTGCCCGCCTTTGAACCTGTTTTTAAGCCAATAAAGTCTTTCCTGTGAACTGAAGCACAAAACTGTCCACAATATTCCCTGTGTGGGCTGACCAGTTACTTAGGAGAAATAAAGTTCTCAACATGGGGCATCTATGGGTCTTTTTAAAACACCCCATGAATCCTTTTTTTGGGCCTTGGGACTGCTTTCTTTTGGGCAAAATGGCTGCTACAATGGTTTCCGGGCCACCAGGATTTTCCCAAAACCTTCTCCATCCCCCTTTTTTCCCAGCCTTTTTTTTAAAAGTTTAACAAGTAAACGTGGATTGGGATTTTCCCCCCCCCCCCATGGGGCATAAACCCCCGCAATTAACAAATTTTTAAAACCCCATTTTCAAATTTCCCCTGCCCCGGCCCCTTTTCCCAAATTTTTCCAGAAACACTTTTTTAAAAAACAACTTATCCTCTATTGTGTTAAATTTCTTTTCAGACTTAGTATCATCTGCAAAGAAAACGATAATTTTACTATGCAAATTCCCAAAGTGGGAAAAAGCCTTAATTAATAAATTTTAAAAAGGATAAGGGCCCAATACTTTAACCCCCGTTTTACATTAAGCAAATTGGGCCAAAATTTCTTTAAAATATTTTTTTCCCCTTTTAAAAACATGAACGATCCAAAAAAAAAGGGCAACACCCTTTGGGAAAATCATAGGAAAAGGTGCAAAACTTATCGCATTAAAGCCCTAGTCCCCTATTCTTTAAAGGTATTGATATGAGGGTACCAGGGTTTTGGGGAGGACCCCGCACAAACCCTGCACGTTTTGAAAGATTAACTTTTTTAAACAAACAGGGGCAGTGAGGTAAAATATGCTACTTAATATACCTTTCCCCAAAACACAGCATAACAATTTTAAAAAAAACACTTTCAAAATTTTAAAATTTTCATTTTTAAAACCCCTTTGGGGGTTAGAGCATCCAAGCTTACAAACCATTAAGCCTTTCCTTTTTAGGGTTTGATGTTCACTCAGGTTTTTTTAACAACCCGACTTTTTTAAATCTTTTTTAATTTCCCCCATTTAAAGTTCTGATACGTTTTTGATTGGGGGGGGCCTTTTGGGAAAAAATGGCGTGCTACGGTATTTTCAACAAATTCTTTTCTCATTGCATTGCAAAATCAGATTAACATTTTTCCCCGATTTATTTTTTTTTTTTGTTTTTTAAAGCCGGAATTTGCCGACAATTTCTCATTTAGCCGTAATTTTTTTACTTGTCCCACTAAATTTTCCCGACATACGGTTTTCCCACAAAGGGGGATTTTTAAAAAATATATTACCGCGCTGGGTCTGACAAATGTGGTATCCCGAATTTTAAATATGGGGGGCCCTTTTGTTTGGATAAATTTAAATTTTTTACCTTTTAAAAATACTGTTGGGAGTTTTGGGCATTTTTAAAAAAGGGAAAACGTTTCCCACTTTTTTTTTTTGGGGCGTAGCTGCAAACTGTTTTATTTTTTTGAAATTTTCTTAATGTCGAGCTTATAAGGCTCTGTCCTAAAAAGTGTGTCCCCCTTTTTGATATATTAACAATGGTGGGTTTCCCCGAATAAACTGGGCCCTACCCGGGGTGGATTTATTCTCATAAGAGCCAAATATTTATTAATTTTTTTTTTAAAACATTGTTGCAAATTTTTTCATATGTAGAGACCAAAGGTAACTCTTTTTGTGCCCCTCTTTATCTTTTTTTCCCAAAAATAACAATTCCTGGGCTACTTTTTTGCAAAACCCCCCTTGTCCTATTTTTTCAAGGGGTTTAAACCCCCTCATAAAACCCCTTTTTAAAATTTTTCAGTTTATCCCTGCATCTGTTTAACATAAACACGTCGTTTGAACAAATACGACGTTCACCGGGGGTATATTCCCCTTTAGGAATACTTTAAATAACTTGGGGGGGGGGCATGATAACTTTGTCTATGAAGGAATTTTTTTTCTGTCTTTTCTTTTTTTGAGAACAAGTCTTTTTTAATTTATTGTTCTCATTTTTGATATCTACGGGCCAAATAGTTGGGCGGTGTTCCTATCTTTAGTGATGGGGAAAATTTTATCAGGGGGTTTGCATTTTTAATATTTTCCAAGAATAATTCAAGTTCCAGTTTTTTGTACCCCGTCCAAAGGACAAAAATATTTTCCACATATCATTAAGAAACTCAAAAATTGAGGAAAAAAAATTTTGGGGGTTTAAAAAAAGAATTTTTTCTTTAAAAAAAAACATAAACAATTCGAAAAAAAGGGGCCTATTGGGGGGCCCCATCGAAGTCCCCCCCGTAGCGTAAAAAAAAAGACTTTCCCCCAAAACGGGGAAAAAATTTTTTTTTAAAAATGATTTAAGTACGCTAATAAGGAAACCTGTCTATTGCTCAATTTTTGATCCTTTAACCCTTTTGTTCTTCTCTAAATTTTAGTAAACCTTCATCAATTTTGGGATGTTTTGTAAATAAAGAAATTTTATATCAAATGTACAAAGAAAGGTGAACCCCCGTACAAAATTTAATTTTTTTCCAAAGTGGGCCCTAACAAGCGGAATTTAAAAAAATTTTGGGGGACAGAAAAACAAAAAACTCCCTTTTCCTTGTCTAAAAATCACCAAAAAATAAAAATTGTTAAAAAAATAAATTCGATCCTAATGTAAATGTGTCAGCATTTAAAAAATTTGAGCAATCTTTCTTTCAGAGGGGGTTAAAACACATGGGGTAAAGATCGGGGAAAAAATAAAAAACCAATATTTGTAAGGAAGAGTTTAACCGCATAAAAAAAAAAAAATAAAAAAAAAAATCCGGGAAAATTTTTAAAAAAGAAAGCGGATAAAGGGGGGAGCAACAATTTTTATGAACAAAACACAAGTAAAAATTAAACA
Source organism: Phyllomedusa bahiana (assembly GCA_025379985.1). Classification (NCBI taxonomy): domain Eukaryota; kingdom Metazoa; phylum Chordata; class Amphibia; order Anura; family Hylidae; genus Phyllomedusa; species Phyllomedusa bahiana. Next base: position 50,318 of record JAODAL010000541.1, on the reverse strand, counting down.
AAAAGGCAGTTAAATTAACCTAATGTTTGTAAAAAAATTTAAACAGGAAAGGGCCCTACCGCAAAAGTTCAATAAAAATCATTTATTTATTTTGTTGCAAGAAACCATATGGAAGGATTAATTTCAGAACAAAAGGAAAAAAACCTGCTATCAATTCCAAACCCCAAAAGTTCCCGGGCCTGTAAACTGGTACCCAAAAGGGACACAAAACTATGGAATCCCCCCCAGGCCGTCCCATCGATCGGGGGGTCCCCAAACCCAAATTTTTTTAAAAAATCTAACTAAAATTTTATTTCTTTCTTGGGGAAAAGATAGTGGGGGAGAAGGGTCCCCATATTTAAACGGGTACTTGGGCAATTTTTTTACGCAACAAATTGGGAAAAAAAAAAATTTTACAAGGGGGCACCTTTTTTTTGGGGCATTTGATATCAAATCATTAAATTTACGGGAAAATACCTAAATTTATGAAGGGGCCCAAAAAGTATTAGAGAAGCACAAAATGAAGATTTACACATTGACAAAAGACGGGGGTTTTCCTTCATTAAAGACGCCAAATTGACAAACATAATTTAAAAAAAAAATTATTTTCCCCGCTTTGGGGAATCCCTTTTTTTTTACAGTTTCAGGGGGCTTCGATGGGGTCGCCAATAGGACCCAGTTTTTTTTGAACTTGTTTTTGCTTTTTTTGAGAAAAAATTTAAATTTTTTAACCTCTCAAAAAATTTTTCAATTTTTGAGATTTTCCCATAATAGATATTGGGGCGATATTTTTTTCCTTTGGACAGGGACAAAAACTTTAAAATTGAATTAATCTTTGGAACATATTAACAATGCAAAACTCCCTGATAGAATTTTTTCCATCACTAAAAATAGGAACACCGGGCCCCCTATTTGGGGCGTAGATTTTCAAAAATGCAGAACAATAAAATTTGAAACACATGTTTTTCAAAAAAAAACAAAAGAAATAAAACCTTTTATAAACAAAGTTTCCCTGCTCCCCAATTATTTCAAAACTTTTTTTCCCAAAGGGGAATAAAAACCGTGCACGTCGTATTTGGGTTTAAAAACGACGATGCATAGTTAAACAGATTCCCCGTATAACCCCGAAAAAATTTGTAAAAAAAGAGGTTTTTTGGGGAGGGTTAAAACCCTTTAAAAAATAGGACAAAGGTTTTGCAAAAAAATAGACAGGAAAATTTTTATTTTCTAGGGAAAAAATTTTAGAAAAGGCACAAAAAGAGGGTTTCCATTGGTCCTACATATGATAAACAAAAGCAAAAAATTTATTTAAAAAAACAATGAATAAATACTGGGCTCTTTTGAGACAATTTTCCCCAGTAGGGCCCGTTTTTTTTCAGGGAACCCCCAAATTTTCATAATATCGATAAAAAGGGCACACATTAAGGGGAAAAGCCTTATTTAAACTCTGACATTAAGAAAAATCAAACCCAAAAAAGACAGATGCAGCCCCGCCCTGAAAAAAGTGGAACGTAAACCCTGTTTAAACCCGCCCAAAAAAATTTCAACAAATATTTTTTAAAAAGGCTCCGAAATTTTAATCATCCCCCAAAACAAGGGGACCCCCCTAAATTTAAAAATTTGGGGGATACCACAAATTGTCAGAAACAGCGCGGTAAAAATTTTCTTTTTAAATTTCCCCTGTGGGGAAAAAGAAAGTCGGGGCAAACTATTTGACAAGTTGGAAAAACCTCAATGAGCATTTGATCGGCAAACCTGGGTTTTCACAAACAGAAGAAAAGGGAAAAACAGAAAAAAGATAATCGTGATTTGCAATGCAATTAGAAAGAAATTTATGAAAATACCTAGCACCCAATTTTTTTTTCCCCAAGGGACATCATAACGTATCAGAACTTAAAAAGGTGCGTACTAAAAAAAGATTTAAAAAATCAGTCTGTTATAAACCTGAGTGAACATTAACTAAAAGAGAAAGGTTCTTTAAAAGTAACCTTGGGGTGCCTCCAAACCCCAAAGGGTTTAAAAGGGAAAATTTAAAAAATTAAAGTGTTTTTAAAATTGTAAAAAGGCCCGTAAAATTTGGAAAGGTATATAAGTACCCTACTTTTCCTCACTGCCAACTTGATAAAAGAAGTTCATTCCAAAAAGGTCCACGGGTGGCGGGCGGGGCCCTCCCCCAGCTTCCTCAAAAAATTTTAATACCCTTTTAGAAAAAGGGCAAATCTTTAAAGCATAAGTATTTGCCCTTTTCCTTTTGACTTTAAAGACTGTTTTCTGTTTTTTGGGTTTTCGTTCAAAGATTAAAAGGGGGAAAAAAATTTTACCAAAAAAGTTTTGGGCAAATTTGCTATAGATTTTTTTAAAATCGAGCTATGGAAGACTCGCATTTCCGACGAACAAACAAAAGGGGCAAACGATTGCTTTTAAAAAAAATAGTTTTCTTTGTGTTTTTGAGACCCCTGTGGGACCCCAAATTTGTAACGGGGATCCAGTCCTTTTGTAGTACCAAAAATTAACCACCCTTTTTTTTCTAAACACTGAGCCATTAAATTTTCCCACTTGGGACACAAATTTTCCCCCCCAGTCCCAAAAACATTCTCAAATTTAAATTTACCAACCTTTTAAAGGGCATCGGGGTCAAATGCTTTTTTTAAAAAAAACTAGATAAAGACATCCAGGCCTTTACCCCGATCCAGTCAGCACGACTTCCCCCATAGAATTTGATGAGGGTTTTTTTGGCAGGGACCAACCCCTTTTTAAAAAACCCTGCTTGGGAACATTTTTCCCACAACAGAGGTTTTAAAAATTTCCTGCCCCCTAGTTTTTCCCGGATCACTTTTTGACCCCTTTTTAATTATTGGCACCACATTTGCTATCTCTGCATAATGTCTATGCCTACAAAGAATTGACATGGCAATTCTTTGAGGCGTTTTACAGACCAATAACAAATACAGGAGGCAGAAACCTACCTCGGGCAGGCCGATTAATTTCCTCACAGAAATTCTGTTGACCATGTCCACGCCAAAAAAGACGTCGTGTGAACATACCCTAGCGGTATGTTCACACAGCATTTTTCAATCCGTTTTTTAATCTGAAAAACCTGTTTAGGATACATGTGACATTTTTGTCACTTTGCTTCACTACTTCTTGCCTAAGGCAGGAAGTGGTAAAACAGAAAACATGGTGGCGATGGAAGCCTTCACCAGGCTGCCAGGTTAACCGATCAGGGGCCCGCGATCTCGCCGCGAGCACCCTGATGGGAGTGAGGAACGATGTGCGGCCCCGTTTCTCATTCATTTATAAGCTGTTGCCATGTTTGCTGCAGCATCTAATGGGTTAAATAGCACGGGATGGCGGTAGCTCCATCCCGTGCTGTTACTGGTGGGTATTATCTGCAATTAGCAGCCAGCACTTGCCGGCTGTGTAGCGGGATCCTGGCATGCTACAAAGCCACTTACTGCCATCAGGACGTATCCGATAAAAAAAACGCACTTGTTTTTTAACTGCTTGTTTTTTTTTTTTTCATTTTTCAACTGCAGCATGAGAACCTAAAGTATTGCGGGCTACAAACAAAAGGGTGCTTTCACATGGAGCGTTTTTTATGCAGAAATGTACAGCATTAATTGCTGTGCCTTTCTGCATAAATAACGCATCTGTGTTTTTGATGCGTAGATGAATAGATGGAGCGCTAACTTCTATAATAAAAATGAACTTTTATTGAGTCATCTTAAAATAGTATAAAGACATGGACTAAGGCATATGTTACAATGGAACAACACTGCTGGGCTGACGCATTTTGGCGTGAACACCTTAGGCTAGGTGCACACTGGATTATTTTGAATGGGTGATGGATCCATTCCGATGGAAGGGAGAACGGATACGTTAATGTGTTCATTGACGCATAGGTGGACGATCGTGCAACATGCATTGGCATAGTGTCCGTTTTTACACTTTCCGTCAAATATGCGTTTCATTTCAACGGGTGGAGGACGCAGGGCGCTGCGCTTTTTCAAGCTGAAAAAAACATATACGTTATAGTATTCTTTTTTTTTTTTTACAATGTATGTCAATGGAAAACAGATCCTAGTGTTTGTATGTTGCAAACGTATACATTTGTATCCGTCATAAATAGATAAACAAAGCTATCCAATCAAATTGCAAGGAAAAACAGGTGACAGCTATTAGGAAAGCTAGTGAAAAAAAAATAGAAAAAAATGGATGTCAAATGTATGCTCCAAACAGTACACGTTTGGCATACGTTTAAAGAGAACCTGTCACATAGGTTATGCCCCCCTTGCTGAGGACAGGACAAGCCAGTGTCAGACCTGCTGTTTCCAGCGCTGTGTCCCTTATTCTGTAAGATGCTGCAGTTTTAGGAGCATTTAATGCTCAAATCTGCAGTTTTCAGCCAGAAAAGTAATTCAAAGAGTCAGTTTTTTCATACCCCGCCCACCTGAGGCTAGCCCCGCCCACATCAACTGATAAACCTATTACTTTGAATAGGTAGAAACATGAGAACAACTGTTAGTGGGTGGGGCTAGCCTTTGGTGGGCCGGGCTAACACCTGCTCATAAATAAGATTTGAGCATAAAATGCTCTAAAACTGCAGCATCTTACAGACTAAGGGCTTGTTCACACGGAGTTTTTGCTCCGTATTAACATACGCTTTTTAGATGCGTCTCGGGGACTGACAGGACGGACCCGGAGACGCATCTAATAATTAGCAGTGAGTTTATCACTGCCGGCAACAAGGAACACGCAGCGGCGTTCACATGAGAGATCGCCGCTGCATATTTGCATCGCATCTGTCGGGTCCATCTTGCGGATCAAAGAAATTACATGCAATTCTTTGATCGGGTTCGTAAAGCGGACCTAACAGGCGCAGGGCAAACACGCAGTGCCGATCTCTCATGTGAATGCCACTGCGTGTTCCTTGTTGCCGGCAGTGTTAAACACACTGCTAATTACACATCTAAAAAGCGTCTGTTAATACGGAGCCAAAACTCCGTGTGAACAAGCCCTAAGGAACACAGCGCTGGAAACAGCAGGTCACTAGCTTGTGCTGTGCTTATCAAGGGAGGCATAAACTATGTGACAGGTTCCCTTTAACGTATATGTTATAACGTGTACGTTTTGACAGTTGGTTAAACACAGCGTGCACTCAGCCTTACTCAATAGCCAAATAAATGTTAATAAAGGTAGTTTTACTGCAGTGCAGTACTATAACATAGAAACCGCACCATGAACAGCACTGTGTAAAAGCAGCCTTATGCAATGTGTGAACTTAGCCTTATGAACAGCGAGCGCCTTTCTATTTCCTAAATTGTTTAGAAAGGTGTTGCAGGTGAGTAATCAATTATTGTGCTTTAGGTGCTTTCACACAGTGCGTTTTTTGGTGCATTTTTGATGCATTTTTTGGATGTGTTTTTTTGTGCAGAAAGGCACAGCAATTAATGCTATACATTTCTGCACAAAAAAACGCATCCAAAAATGCAACTGTATGTGAAAGCACCATTAAGGGTGCACCAAAAAACGCACTGTGTGAAAGCACCCTACTTTATACTGTATGAACGATGGACAGCATGAAATTGCTGCAGGTTACCTGGTCCTAACCATGTGGGTTTAAGGCTATGTTCACGGCTTGTTTTGGGACGTATTTCAGCCCGTAATTCGTGCAGTACAGCGCGAATTACGGGCTGAAATACGTCCCAGTCATTACGGTAATCCACAGTTCTCATAGAGAACTATGGATTACGTCTCCTCTCCCCGCTCGTACAATACGACGAGAGACGTGACATGTCAATTATTTACGGCGTATATGCGCCGAGAATAATGAAAGTCTATGTGGCCGGCGGGCTGCCGGCCCAGCCCCCGCCCCGCCCCCGTCCACACAGCGTAATTGAGGGGCGAAATACGTCCCGCAATTACTGCAGTGTGAACATAGCCTTAGGGTAAAACACTCAATGAGGTTAGGCCTGGTATGGGAAGAAGCAACCGTGGCCAGGAACTGATGTCTCTCTCTTGGGCAAACAGAGAGTTGTTGGTTAAGCTGAGGGGATGGTGAGAAGCCGCACGTCCCGGAGGTGGGACCCACACCTATTGATATGCTTTCAATGTCTGTGATGGCAAAACCCCTTTAAAGGGAACCTTTCACTAATCATACTATCTGATCTGCAGGCGGTTTGTTATAGAGCAGGATGAGCTGAGCAGATTGATATATTGTTCTGTGGGAAAAGATTCAGTAGAACATGTACTAGTTTAAATCCCTGCTTATTCTGGAGTAAGGAGTCCAGTGGGTGGTCTTATCAGTGACTGACAGCCTTTCTATTATTCGTACATGTACAGAGATGGCTGTCACTTAGAACACCGCCCACTGGACTCCTTACTCCAGAATAAGCAGGAATTTAAATCGGTACAATACAACTTCTGAATATTTCCCCAACATCAATTTATCAATCTGCTCAGCTCTTTCTGCTCTATAACATGTCACCAGCAGATCAAATAGTATGTTCAATGTAACAGGTTCCCTTTGTCACTGAAATAAAAAGATACACTAGACACCCGCTGACTTGTTCCCAAAATATGATTACTATTAAAAATCCAGTATTAAAGGGAACCTGTCACATAGGTTATGCCCCTCTTGTTTGAGGGACAGCACAAGCTTGTGACAGAAGTCCTGTTTCCAATTACGTGTTACCCTTAGGGTATGTTTTACTACCGATGTACTGCGGCGCATAGAGTACGCACCACAGTACATCGTGTGTCTCGGGAGCTCGCGCTGATCAGCGCATACTCCCGAGGCGCGGGGGGCCCGGCAGCACTTCTCTCCCGCGGGGTACAATACGATCGTATTGTACGAGCGGGGGAGGGGGGCGTAATCCATGTTTCTCATGAGAGATGGATTACTAAAAATTTTGGGGGGCATTTCCCCCGGATTAACTCATATGCCGAAATCACGGGGGGAAGGGCCCCCCCAAAAAAGCCTTGAACTTCCCCTTATTCAAAAAGATGCGGCAGCTTCAGAGCTTTAAAAGGGGGTTTTTTGCCACGATCTCTTTTCATACCTCCTGGCATCCGCTCTTCAGTCTGTGTGGTCAGAAGGGGGCGTGGGGATTTGTTTTTTGATTATGTGACCCAGAGGATGACATCACCAGGCTTTCCTCACTTAGTGAAAAAAGGTCTGTTTTGTGTAGAACTGTAAGTAGCTACATTGTACTAGAGGTAAAATTTTTCCCCTCAGGCATGGGCCCTCAGTTCATATCCTGCAGAACCAACCCCTGTGGTTTTTTTTCTGGGTTATCAAGGGACGACCCATGGGTTTCTTTTTTTTTTTAAATTTTGCACTGTTTGACAATTTTTAAGGAGCCAGAGGAGGGGGAGTAGGTGCGCACCTGGGGTTGAACATCAGTAGCTGCCTGGGGGAGAGGTTGTCTGAGCTTTTACCGGGGGGAGGAGCTTCACCCCTGGTTTTTTCCCCTGGAGATAGTTGTAAAAAAGGTACAAAAGGGTAGCAAAAAAAAAAAAAGGTTTCAGAATTTTTTAATTGATGAAATGGTGAAAAATATTTTTTTTTTTTAAAAACTTCCCACATCATTTTCTTTGTGGCAAAATCTTAATCTTTAAAATCAGCGTTTCATCCTGTTCTGCTTATTCATGGGGCGGGGTGCTTCCCCCCCAAACCCAAGGGAGCCCCGCCCACTCACAACAATTAAGCTTTTTATTTTTTAAATGGTGGGAAAAAGCTGTGAATAACTGCAGGGGGGGGGGTGTAGCGTGGGTGGGGTTTGGGAGGGATGGGGCTAATGCCGCTTGAATCACTAGATCTATCGCGAACAGGCTGCAAACAAAACAGTTTGAGGATTAAGGGTTGTTCACAGGGGTGTTGGTCCGTGTTTACAACGTTTTCTATTTGTTTGGGTCCGTCTGTCGGACCCTAAACCGACATTTCTTTTTAAAGAAACGGGCATTTAGTTCTACAGTGATCGCCAAAGTTGTCTCACTGCTTTTTTCAATTGTCTTTCGGTCCGTCCCAAGAACTGACCAAAAACTTTTGGGTTGAAAGACGCGCAGGAGCCCTATAATAAACTTAGGGGCATCCAGCTGCATCCCCCACAATCCCAAAAACACTTGGATTTTTTGGGTCTGTTTTGGGTCCAAAACAGTTTGAACATACCCCCAATGCTTGAAAGCGGCCCTTTTGGGGATGTTCCACACGGCTTATTTGTCGCTTTTTTTCGCTGCGTATTGCGCTTTATCAAACAAAGTGCGCCGCAATTAGGGAAAACCCCCGTGCTTTTGGAAATACGCGCTATCGCGATGCTTCCAAAGCACCGGCTATTGCGGGCATTCTATTTTTTCCGCAACACCGTGTGACATCCCTTTATAGAACGGGGCTTGTGCACAATGCGTTTGACCATACGTCAAAATGTGTACATTATAAGTAGTATGCTATACGCATGCCAGACGTGCACTGTTTTGAGCAAACGCGTGGCATCTGTTTGGGGTTTTTTAACTAGGTTTTTCTATTGGCTTTCGCATGGTTTTCCTGCAATTTGTTGGGTAGTTTTTTTCATTTTTTTTGACAGATACAAATTTTTTACACATTGGGTGCTTATGAAAACTGTCTGCGTAGGGTATGTTCACAAGGGTCTTCCTCCAGTGAACTCCCTTTTCTGTTTCTCCTGGGGCCCGGAACGGACCCAGAGGCATCTAAAATTAGCGTGAGTTTATCACTGCCGGCAATGAAAAACAGGGAGCGGGGTTCACTGTTGATCACCCTGCGGTTTTGCACGCGCCCGTTTGGGGCCGTCTTTCGGAAAGCGATCCCAAAAAATTCGGGGTGTTTACACAGACGCAAGACTCTGTGTGAACATACCCTAGGGCCCTGTTCACACGACGGATTTGGACGCGGGTTTGGCTGCGGGTTTCAGCGCGGTTGCCGCAGCCAAAACCTCGTCCAAATCACGCCCCAGTTGATCACATGGTTTCCTATGGGAAACCGCGTTACTATTCACACGCCGCGGGTTTGGCCGCGGCCTTGCCGAGCATGTGTGCGAAGTCTCCTGTCAATTCTTGACAGCGAGTCTTCGGCGCGGGGTTCGCGGTGCTTTTCGGCACGAGTTTGGCCGTGGGTTTAGGTCCTGCCTCTTAATTTGTATGGGCGAAAACCGGCCCCAAACCACACCCACGACGGCGCCGAAACCCACGTCGGGAGACGCAAGGTTGGGGCGCGATTTGGACGAGGTTTTGGCCGCGGCAACCGCGCTGACACCCGAGGCCAAATCCGCGGTGTGAACAGGGCCTAAGACTGTTCTTGTTGCCCATAGCAACCAATCAGATAAGCTTTTATTCTTTGTTCTGCTCTGGAAAAATGAAAGCTGAGCTTTGATTGGTTGCTATGGGCAACAAGAACAGTCTTACTGCTAGACAGTTTTCATACATGAAGCCCATTGCGGTTTTAGATGCATTTTATTCAGGTTTTTTTTGGGGGGTTTTTGCATAAAGTGCAGCAACCCAATGTCAGCTGGAGGTCAGCAGAGAAGTATAAGGCCGTGTTCACACGGCTTATTCAAGCCGTAATTGTGAGCCGGATTGCACTCGCAATTCCGGCTTGAATAAGGGGCAGGGCGGGGGTGCTGCCCGCCGGTCCCATAGACTTGCATTATCCACGGCGCGTATTGCGCGTGGAGAATGTGCAGGTGACTTTCTCCCCGCCCGGCGGATTCGCCGAGCGGGAAGGAGCGACGGAATCCACTGTTCTCTATGAGAACTGTGGATTACCGTAATTACTGCGACGGATTGGAGCCGTACTGCAGCGCAAAATCCGGCGCGCAGTACGGCTCCAATCCGCGGCGAAATAAGCCGTGTGAACGGCCCCTAAAACGCACTACAGATTTTTTTAAAAATTTTTTTTTCAATTGTGCCCTTTTTTCACAGTTTTGTCAAAATGCAGCCAGTGGTTTCAGGCAGTCTGTGGTGTTTTGCTCTGTACAGACGCCATTGTTTAGTTTTTTTCTGCATCAAAAAACCACGTGTGTGTCGTGTATTTTTAATGCCTTTTCTTGGCATTTTTCTCCATTGCAAATGATGTGATCGAAAACACACGCCAGAAAAAGAAATACGTATTGTGAAAAAGAACGATAAAAAAAAACTGCATGAAAAAAACACCTAAAGCCTAAGGCCTCGTTCACACGGCTTATTCTGCCGCGGATTGGCGCCGTATTCCGCCCGGATTTGCGCTTCATTACGGCGCCAATCCGCGGGCAGCAATTACGGTAATCCACTGCTTCATTGAGAGCAGTGGAATCCGTCGCTCCTCCCCGCTCGGCGAATCCGCCGCGGGGGGAGAAAGTGACATGCACATTATTTACAGCGCGTACGTGCCGTAAACAATGCATTGTCTATGGGGCTGGGAGCGGCGCCCCCGCCGCGCTCCGGCCCCGCCCCCGTCCCGCCCCTTATTCACGGCGGATTTGTACACTCAATACGGCGCACAAATCCGTCGGGAATAAGCCGTGTGAACACGGCCTTAGGGTATGTTCACATGGCGTCTTTTCGTCCGTGTAACATACGCTTTTAGATACGTGTTTGGATCTATCTGTCGGACCCCAAACACGGAGCTAACAAATAGCATGTGCTTTTACATTGCTTTTAATACAAGACACACATCGGCGTTCACACGAGTAATCGCTGTGCGCGTCTCACTGCGTCTTTCGGATCCGTTCCAAGCATTGTCATGTCAATTCTTGATCCGAAAGATGAAGCGGGAGCCCTATTTAAAACTATAGGGTGCGATCCTGCTGCATCCAAGACACATCCAAACACGCAGCTGCATGTTTGGGTATGTGTTGGATATGTTTCAGATGCGATTGTTGCAGTGTTTTTGGATCCGATTTTCGGATCCAACACAGATCCAAAAACACCGTGTGAACAAGCCCTAAAACTGAAATGAGTGCAGTGTCTGACACTTGTTTTTTTTAGAGCCATGCAAGATATTAGATTATTAGTGTGAACAGGGTCTAAAGGCTGCAGGATAAAAAGACGTACAGTATGTAAGCCATTAAACACCTCATTGACTCCATACACTTTATTTGCATCCTACAAGCTGCGCTGTCATGAAAAGTTGACTTCTGTTCCTTTGACACTTGTGCAGGTCTCCTGCTTCCTGATCGGCCAGCACCTCCCACCATGGACTATCACAGCACTCAAAAAGTAGAAGAAAAATGACAGAGAGATAATGCAGACAGCCAATCATAAGGCAAGGCTGTCACCTACTGACAGAACTAGACAGCAAAGTGCAGCCAGAGGGCCTGTGAGTCACCCCGGGCCAATCCCAGGGCCGGGCACACTAACCAATGAAGGGCAGGCCCTGCACACACCTATGGCCGCCTGCCTTACATTCAACTTCAGGAACTGGCTTTGCTTTCGAGATTGCTTGCCAGAAAGGCAGAACTGTGCATGGCCAGGACTCCCAGTCCCCTGCCCTGCAGCTGCACACTTGCCCTGTGGAATATACTGGATATGGACCCCTTGTAATACTAGTTTCTCCTATTCCGCCCCATGCACATAACTCCTGCTGCAAGTTAACTTTGTAAAAGAAGAAGAAACAGGTAGATCCGGAATTTTATTTTATTTTTCGACATGTACTAGTTCTGCCTTAGAATTAGAATTTGCATTTCGCATACGCTGCCTGTGCTGCAATGCATTACAGTTAACCCTTGCAGTGCAGCGCAGGGATAATTCTGCAGCAAGTGCTGCAGGTTGCACCAGGATTGACAGACGGAGGGGTGGAGGGGGGTATAGTCACAGGTGTCATATATCAGCTGTGTGCAGGGGATATTTAGGTTGGCTCTTGTCCAGGGGGCTCGCACTCTTTATTTGTAATGGAAACAAGTGGGCTGAGTTCAGAGGCTTTCACATGTTGCTGTCAGAAGTGACATATGGAAATAGGAGCAGGGGGAGAGGCTCCTGCCTCAATCTGTTTGGCTCTTAGGGAGGTTGTTTGACAAGGTGGGGGTGGGGAAACCGATTACAGGGATGTGATGTAGGGGAATTTCACGATAATTAATGGGTAGGGGTGTGCAGATCATGTCGGGGTTAAATGGCTAGCAATTCTACATTTCATGTACGTGCACGTCTATATAGATCTATATAGTGCCTCTGTATTCACCTTGACATAGTGTGTGTTTATAGATAAATACATTTATATATTCTGCATCTGTGTGTATATATATATATACGTGTGTACATGTTAATACTAATTTATATAGTACCTATATATTCAACCAGACGTGTGTATAAATATATTTATATGTTATGTATGTGTGTGTACATATGTATATTGTAATGTATGTCCGTGCTTCTATAGACATACAGATAAATTTCACTATATAGATTTTTATATATATAGTAATGTATCGTAAAGTTTATATGAACATACATATATTAATATATATATATATATGTGTGTGTACATGTCAATACTAAATTATATAGTGCCTATAAATTCACCCTGACATAGTATGTGTTTGTATATATTGTAATGAATGTCTATGCTTATATGAGCATATAGATATAAATTACAATATTGATATTAAAGCGCGTATATATATATATATATATATATATATATATATATATATAGATCGATATGATAATATTGCAATTTTCAAACACACTGCAACTATTTTGAACTTTTTTTAAAAAAAAACTCAACCTTTGGATTAAGTATAAATGAATATTTATCCAATATATTTGTTACATGCACGTATATTATGTAAAATGAGAAATTTTTATTAAACAATGTTCCAAAAGTTGTGATGGTGTCTTTGAAAATTGTGTCATAGGCCTCGTTCACACGGCTTATTTCAGAACGTATTTACGTCGGATTTAATAAATACGTTAAGAAATCAGTTGAAAATCAGTTGCACATAAGTGTCACTAAGTGTAGGAAGTATTTGTAACTGATTTCCCGACGGATTCCCCATCTCCATTCATTGTAGGTGGTGAATCCGTCCGTAAATAATTGACATGCACATTGTTTTTCCGTCCGGATTGCCGTCGTCAATCCGCGGTGGCAATCCGGCACGGAACTACGCGCTCGTGGTTGAACGACGAGCCGTATTTTCTATTGAATCAATAGAAAATAGGCTGTTACTTATTTCTGACTGATTTGCCGACGGATTGACGATCGTCAAACCGTCGGCAAATCCGCGGCGAAATAAGCCGTGTGAACGAGGCCATATTATTAATTTATATGCACAGAAGTGTAAGTTTGTAGATTTAGATTTGTTTCAATATCATTACCGCCTATATAAACACTATCCCCATGGTATAAAAAAAAATAAGTTTATTAATCAATGAAAGACAAAATACACAACCAATCTTTAATACCAGGATACAGTATAACTGACTACAGACATGTAAACCCTATAAATACTCTGTGTGGCTAATCAAAACAGCTGTATATATAAACAGTATAATAACAGGGAACACCCTCTACCAAATGAAACATAAGCTAATAGTAATAATCCACTCTGAGTATATAACGTATGGAAAATACAAGCTATGCACAATAGTATAACACACAAATGTGTGTATTTCTAAAAACAGACCAAACACGGCGCCTCAGACACCCACACAGAGTATATATAGGGTTTACATGTCTGTAGTCCGTTATACTGTATTCTGGTATTAAATATTGGTTGTGTATTTCGTCTTTCATTGATTAATAAATTTTATGTTTTATACCATGGGGATGGTTGTGTTTATATAGGCGGTAATCGGATCTATTTCCCCCTTTTTGGTTATCTACATCTTGTATGACGCCCATTTCTTTTGCTGTTTATTTTTGCTCCAATATAAGCCACAGCATCTTTTAATGGAGAATTTTATAATACAAAAATTGTTGACATGTGCTCCAGCTGTTTGCCTATATTCATCATTGATCATTGTAAAAAAAAAAAAAAAAAAAAAAAAGTATATTCCCAGCTATTTGCAATTTTGGGTGGGATCTCCTAGTATTGAAAATCATAGGCTATTAAGCTTTCCAATGCAGCTAAACAGAAGGTATGTTGAGAGCAAAGGGACATAGGTCAATAGGTTAGGTGAAATGGACATTGACGTATATGTGCTTCTGGTGTACAGATCATAGACGTGATATGAAGAGAGTCTTATATGTGGTATATTGCTCATGCACACAGTTGTAAAGCCTATGGGCCTTGCCATACTTCATACGCTTCTAATTTCATAGTAAGTTTAATGGTGAAATTTGTGGCAGAAGCCGTATCATGGAAATAACTCCTTAGTACTGTGCCATAAGGAAGCACCATATGGCGTCACCATGTGCACGGCACCTATAGTACCAGACAATTTTATGCATTTGTTGTCAGATCATCTATGATGAAATTATACTTTGTGCCGATCACTCAGATTACGTCATGCAAAACTTTAAATTTTTTTTTTATTCTTTTGCCTTTTTCTGTTATTTCCTATTACAATTTCCACTTTTCACATTGCCATTGATTTCTATTTTCTGGAAATTTTTAGCTGCCGCCCTCGTGCGGCGTCATATTTTATAAATTACTCTTCTGCCCGTCATTTATAGTTCAATTTGGAACTGAGACACAACGTGATAGCACTTTATAAGATATTTTCAGTGCTTTTAATGAAAGCTTCTTTATGCGGCTGTTGTGAACCTCTGTGTCCATTCAAAGGAAAACATATGCAGAATATGACTAAAAAGGATGGCCTGCTCCATCACGTGCCATATTACATGGGTATTCTCTAGAAGCCATACATAAAGGGGACAATACCTCCGGACAGAGAGGCGCCATATGGCGGCACACCGTGGCTATGGCACCGCTTTATACGTTGAGATTTTGACTTTAAAATGATATTGCATGTCCTGCAAACAGGCACTTTGAATTAGTTAGAGGGCTAGATTTATATTTCTTTTTAAAAACAATTTTCATTTTATTTGCACATAGTCAAAAAGAGTATATGGCACAGGGCAATGGACAAAAAACTCATATATATGAGTTATATGCACAGACGCGTTTCAATTTAAACAAATTTTCCTCATTGTCTTTTTTGAATTGAGATATTGATGCAATATTATATTGTACAGCTAAAGGAAGCTATATGAAATATAAAGTGGATTTACCAGCGTGTGTATTAAGGCTGGCTATTACCCCTTAGGCTATGTTCACACGGCTTATTTGCGGGGCGTAATTACGCCCCGCAATTACGCCGTGGGGGTGGGAGCGGGGGGCGCCGGCACCTCGCCGGCCCATAGACTTTCATTACCAGTGGCGTATACGGCGCTAGTAAATGACATGTCACTTATCTCCCCCCGCGGCGTATTGTCCGAGCAGGGAGAGGAGACGTAATCCATAGTTCTCTATGAGAACTGTGGATTACCGTAATGACCGGGCCATATTACAGCCGTAATTTGCGCACTTCGGTGCGTAATTACGGACTGAAATACGTCCAATTTTGAGCCGTGTGAACATGGCCTTACCGTGACAAGCCACAGTATTGCGGCACAGTTTAAAAGCTGTGCCCATGTCATTCGCAGCAGATGTTTGCTGTAATATACCGTTGACACCTGACTTCCAATCCAGACCACTTAACCCCTCAGATGCCATAGGCCAGACTGATCATTTTAAATAGAAGGGAAGCGCCCAACCTCTGCGAGTACATTCACACGGCTGATTCTGGCATAGAATCCGCCTCAGAATTAGCGTCCATTCTGACTGCAATCCTTCTCTCATTGACTCGCATGGAAACTTTGTGCACAGAACACTGATGATTTTTCAGCGCTGAAAAGGGATTGAAGTGTCAACTCTCGAGGCAGAATCCACACTGAATCCTCACATTCTAGTACATAGGAGGCGGAAAATCTGCATCAAAATCAGCCGTGTGAACATACCCCAACAATGGCCTCCAGGTCTGCCATGTGCAAGTGCTTAAATATATGTTTCTCGAAAAAAACACCAAAAATAGGCCCCAAAGGAGACAGACCTTGATCCAGAAATTGTACAAAGGCTTAGAAGGTAGGAAAATCACAAGACTCTCAGAAAAATTCAAAATCGGTGTTTTTTGTT
Source organism: Phyllomedusa bahiana (assembly GCA_025379985.1). Taxonomy (NCBI): domain Eukaryota; kingdom Metazoa; phylum Chordata; class Amphibia; order Anura; family Hylidae; genus Phyllomedusa; species Phyllomedusa bahiana. The sequence goes on along the minus strand of JAODAL010000541.1, from coordinate 34,236 downwards.
TTATTTTTTAATTCAATGAGCAGCAAAAGCTATTCTTGGCGCAATAAACCACTGAATTTCAGTTTAATTTTATTGCGAATAGACATTTGTATATTTATGTACATATGTTGCCTATACACGTTGCCTATACACGTGTGTGTATTTATATATTTGCATGTGTATACATATAAATATATAGGTGTACGTGTTTGTGTATATATAGATATATGTGTGTGTGTGTATATATATATATATTGAGTGTACATATGTAAATATATATGTAAATAAGTGTGTGTGTGTGTGTGTGTGTGTGTGTGTATATATTATATTATATATTGTATATATATATATAATATATTATGTGTGTGTGTGTTAACATAACATTGGTATCGCTAACTTCATAACTACCAGTGCTATAAAATTATCACATTATTTATACAGCACAGTTAACTACACAGAAAGACAAAATTCCAGAATTGTTGTTTTCATGCTGCCTCCAAAAATTGGAAAAAAAAAAAAGTAATCAAAATTTGTGTAATCCTGATAATGGTGCCAATAAAAACTTGCCCTACAAGAAAAGAGCCTCCATAAGGTTATGTCGATAGAAAAATCAAGGCAGCGATAGAAAAACGAATTAATTTATGAAAAACAATCTTTCCATATTGCAAGTCATGAAACCAAAAAATTTGTTATTTGCTGCAATGGGAATGACCCGTGGAATAACGCTCTCATGTCATGCATACTGCACAGTGAATTCCATAAGAACTTTTTTCTTTTTTTTTTAATATTTTGCCTCTTTAAGCATTGCTAAAAGTTATTCAATATATTCTATACACCCTATAGCAGTTTCATTGAAAAAGGCAGAGATTTAAAAAAAAAAAAATGGCTGTATCCCTAAGGCCCCAACCAGATAACATCTGCAAGGGTTTATTTCATTAAATTCTTATTCCGTAGAGCTGTATGAAGTTTACTATTGTGCTAGTTTATTTCATTTTTTTGGGGGGATTATATATTTTTTTTGGGGAAAAGGGGAACAGTTACTAGTGTGTTAATCAGGGTAGCGCCATGTTCAGACATGATGGATTTGTTGCAGATTTCCTGTGCGGTAATGCCAGAAATTTGCTACTCATTACATTACAATACACAGGAATATTCAGTCTTGCTGCATGTTCGTGGGCATACTGTAATTTTCATATTCGTGTTATGTGTTGGATTTGCCGCAAAAGTTTTAATGTAATGGATGAAATCTACAAAATCTATATAACATGGGCATGCTGGGAGTCGTAGTTTTAGGGCCGTAGGTTAGAACTTTTTTTCTTTTTTTTGAGTAAAAGCAATTCCTGCCATCCTCTAAAAAAGGTATCTGAGCTACCTAAAAGTGGGACGATGGTAACTGTGCCCACGTCCTCATTGTGATTGGTTCACATTCCATTTATAAAGATCTCATAATTGGGGGTGCAGTAAATGAAAGTTTTTCTTCTCCCCCCTATAAGGGAGCGATTCACAGATTCAGTGCCTGGAAAAAAAAAAAAAGAAGGATTTATCCATCCATAAAGCAAACGCTACATGAGCAGTCTGAAGACCGCAACATATGGAGGTACCTTCTGTGGGGCCATATCACTGCGTCGTACATTGTACAAAGAACTTAATCTGCAATGATAACCTCCGACCCATAACAAGTAGCTGTACAAATATGGAGACTTCTTTTTTGCGCTGCTCATTAGAATTCAGAGTCTGATTTAGCATATTCATGTTGCAGCGGTTCTTTTTTTTTTTCTTCAGTTTTACACAGATATAGAGAAAAAAACTGCAGGAAAAATCTGCACATAAAAAAGACACACGAACGTATTGTAACAATAATTACAGGTGAAGCAGATTTTTACCTCTCTGGATTTTTGCCGTGAATGTGCAGCATATCCACATACAGTTGAAACCAGAAGTTTCCATACACTATATAAAAAGCCCCATCTGCAGGTTTTTCTCACTATCTGACATGAGATCAGAATAAACCTTCCCCGTTTTAGGTCAATTAGGAACCAAAATTATTTATATTTGCCAAATGCCAGAATAATGAGAATTTTTAAGGCATGTTTATTAGTTTCTGCAAAACCAAGTTTCCATACATTTCATTAGTATTTGGTAGCATTGCCCTTAAACTGTATGACTTGGGTCAAATGTTTTGGATCTCCCTCCACAAGCTTCTCACAATAGTTGGTAGGAATTTTGGCCCATTCCTCCTGACAGAACTGGTGTAACTGAGCCATGTTTGTAGGTCGCATTGCTCACACCTGCCTCTTCTGCTTTGCCCATAAATTTTCAATAGGATTAAAATCAGGGCTTTATGACGGCCACTCCAAAATATTGACTTGGTTATCCTTAAGCCACTTTGTGACCAGTTTGGCAGTATGCTCAAGTTTTAATTCCTAGCTGATGTCTTGAGATGTTGCTTCAGTATTGCCACATAATCTTTCCTCATGATGCCATCTATTTTGTGAAGTGTACCAGTCCCTCCTGCAGCAAAACAAGCCCAGAACATGATGCTGCCACCCTCATGTTTCACAGTTGGGATGGTGATCTTAGGCTTTCAAGCGTCTCCCTTTTTCCTCCAAATGTAACGATGGTCATTATGGCCAAACGGTTCAATTTTAGTTTCATCAGACAGGACAGGTCTCCAAAAATATAGGTCTTTGTGTGCATTTGCAAACTAGAGTGGCCTTTCAGCCCATGTTGATACAGAACTCGTTTCACTGTGGATAATGACTCAATCTTACCAGCATCTTCACAAGGTCTTTTGCTTTTGTTCTTGAGTTGATATGCACATGTCGGACCAAAGCACTTTCATCTCTGAGACACAGAACACATCTCCTTCCTGAGCGGTATGATGACTGGACATTCCCATTTTCTTTGTACTTGCGTATAATTGTTTGTACAGATGAACGAAGCACCTCCAGGTATCTGGAAATTGCATCCAAGTTTGATCTAGACTTGTTCAAGTCCACAATTCTCTTCCTGATATCTTGGCAGATTTCTTTAGACTTTCCCATGATGTTACACATAAAAGCAGTGTGTTTCTAGTGTGCCTTAAAAATACATCCACAGTGTGTCTATAATTAACGCAGATGTTGCCAATAAATCAGAAGCTTCCAAAGACAAGACATCATCATATGGGCTGTCCCAAATTGTTTAAAGACATAGTAATCCTATTGTATGTAAACTTTTGATTTTGCAGAAAGTAATAAAAATGCCTTAAAATTCTCTCTCTCATTCTGGCATTTGGCAAATATAAATAATTGTGGTTCCTAATTGACCTAAAATGGGGAAGGTTTATTCTGATTTCATGTCAGAAAGGGAGAAAAACCTGCAGATGGGGCTTTTTATGTAGTGGATGTAAACGTCTGGTTGAAACTGTATATTAAATGCAGGTTTTGGCACGGATTTACTGCGGATTCTGCCCTAGCTGTTGTAAATGTAGAAATCTGCTGTGAAGATCTGCAACCATTCTTCACAAGAATTCATCCTTTGATATCTGCACAAATTTTTTTTTCCATTTTTTTTTAATACAACTGTCCACATGTATGGTACTTTGTCACCAAGGACACAAGTCTGCGTCAATTACGGCACATGGTCTAAAGCACAAGTGTCAAACTCGAGACCTGTGAGCCAAATCCGACCCCCTACCTCAATTTATGTGGCTCGTGAGAGCTGAGACACAGTGGACCTTACGTATGAATACTGACTAGCAGTAAGGCTAGGTTCACACGGTGTAATTGCGGGACGTATTTCGCCCTGCTATTACGCCATGTGTATGGGGGCGGGGCGGCAGCCCACCGGCCCCATAGACATGCATTATTCTCGGCACGTATAGGCCGTGCAGACGTAGTCCATAGTTCTCTATGAGAACTGTGGATTACCATAATGACTGGGACGTATTTCACCCCGTATTTCGCACAGTACGGCACAAAATACGGGGTGAAATACGTCCAATTTTAAGCCGTGTGAACATAGCCTAAGGGTATATCCACACGGCGAGAGGTGTTAGTCGGTTTTCGGCTAGGTTCACACGGCTTATTTTGGGACGCATTTCGCCACGTATTGAGAGCGTACTGCGCTCTAATACGAGCGAAATGCACCCCAATCATTACGGTAATCTGTAGTTCTCATAGAGAACTATGGATTACGCCTCCTCTCCCTGCTCATACAATATTATTGTACTGTACGCGCGGGGAGATAATTGACATGTTATTTATTCACGGTGCTTACGTGCTGCAAGTAATGACAGTCTATGGGCCGGCGGGCTGCCGAAGTCCCGGCGTAATTGTGGGGCGTACTGTACGCCCTGCAATTAGCCGTGTGAACATAGCCTTACAGTTGGATTTTGAAACCATCCGAAAACCGACCGCTTGCCATCCCCATAGACTTCTATAGAAAATTTTTCTGCTAATTTCCAAACCGATAAAACTTGGAACATGCACATTCTTCTTTCTGAAAATGTACTATTGAAGTCAATGGTAACCGAGCAGAAAGTCCATAAACTGATTTTTACGTGGATTTTTGGGTAGATCGGCCCAGAAAAAACTCAGTAGTGCTTTATGATGCATTATAAGTCCCACCTGTAGACGGTGTGTTATTGCAGGTCCATTAGCACTTTTGTACTAAAAGGTCCTCAAATTCACTTCTTGATCTAGATGGAAGAGGAAGCATCAGCATGCCTCCCACAATGTCTGTGTATGGACGTGGACGATTGTCAAATGAGCTGTCTGGAGCAGCCAGCTGCAATGTATAGAAAATGGTCACTGCAAACTTAGGGAGTGACTTCTGGGGTAAGTAATAAAAATCACATGGTTTCTTACACCAATCATGAATGCATTGCGCTCACTACACTTTTCTGCTGAAAAACAGTCCGAAATCCGGTGTAAAATCAGGGACAAAAAAAAGAAAAACGACTATGAAAAAGTCAGTTCAAAGTACTTGTCGAACGGACGTTTTTCCTATTTACAAAACCAACAGTATTGTGTCCTTTGCTGTGTGGTCGTACCATAAAGGTTGGTCCACACAGCAGAGGTAAAATGCCGGTCGGATTCTGATTAACCCCTTAACGACCGCGCACCATCTTTTGACGGCAGGCGGTGCGGGTCGTTCGTCTACAGCGACGTCTTTTGACGTCGCTGTAGATCTCGGGGTTTGCGGCGTCCGGCGCCGCAATTGCGCTGGGATCGGGGCTGTACTACACAGCCCCGATCCCAGAGCCTGTCCTGCAGGCACCGGGGAGCGGAGGAAACCTCTGCAACCCGATGCTTTAACCCTTTGATTGCGGCGGTGCGCTACCGCAGCGCAATCAAAGGGTTCCCCTGCTCTGTCGGGTGATCGGAACACCCGGTGACCCGACAGAGCTCAGAGAACGGCTGCACAGTCGGCCTTGGGGAACTAGAGTGGCCCCAGAGCTGTCTGTGTACTAAGCCAGTGTCCAGGCCAGCCTGTGTGCTGTCCTGAACACTGCCTGTGTCAGAGTGACACAGATTATAATGTATTAGCATATATGAATATGCTAATACATTACTAAGTGTAAAAAAAAAAAAAAACAGTAAAACAGTTCTCCCTTCATGAGATTAAGCAAAAAAAAAGTAAAAAAAAAAAAAAAACCATAAAAAGTGTAAAAAAAAAAAAAAAAATTAATAAAAAAATTGTGCATAAATTACACACACAAAAAAACCTACACATATTAGGTATCCACATGACCGTAATAACCTGTAGAATAAATCTAACAAGTTATTACGTGTGAAATATGAACAGTGTAAAAAAAATTAAAAAAAAAAAAAATTTTTTATTTTTTTTTAAATTAAAAAAAATTCAGCAATTATTTATAAGTGAACTTAAACTATACCAACATAAAGTACAACTTGTCTCGGATAAAAAGAGGCCTCATACAACTGCGTCATTGAAAAAATAAAAAAGTTACAACTGTTGAAACGCAAGGAGGCAAAAACTAAAAAAACGTTCTGGTCATTAACTACTTTTCAGGCCTGGGAGTTAAGGGGTTAAAGAATCCGGCCAGTATTTTATTGTCTTTCAATGGTTTTGGGGTACGGTTCTGTTTGCGGATTCGGCTGCCCCTCTTAACCATTGAACAATGCATCTTCTTCCATTTTTTGATGGTTTTTGGATTTAAAATCCGACCGTCGGTAACTCCAACTACAGCTTGGATTTTCTATTGAAGTCTATGAGGATGGTTGACAGTTTTTAGGCAATTTTCAAATCCAAAAACTAGCCATGCCGTGTGGACGTAGCCTAAGACTGTCTTTGTTGCCCATAGCAACCAATTTTAATTTTTCAAAGCCCTATTTGAAATGAAAGCTGACCTCTGGTTGCTATGGGATTGGATTGGTTTCTTTAGGCAACAAGAGCTTCTTCATGGTAGACCGCTTTCATACATAAGACCCACTGAGCGGGGATAGACTAGGTCTGGACATAGATGAGTGATATTGGCTTGGGTAATATTCATTTTTGCTTCTCAAAGATTCAGTGAATCAGAAGTAAATTGAGGATTTGTTACATCCAATAGAGAGTGCAGTGAGCTTCCCAGGATTCGCCGGGCGGGGAGAGGAGACGTAATCCATAGCTCTCTATGAGGACTGTGAATTACCGTAATGAATGGGCCGTTTTCAGCCCGTAATGTGCGCACTTCGGCGCGTAATTACGGACCGAAATACGGCCCATTTTAAGCCATGTGAACATGGCCTAAGAGGGCTAAAAGGCAATCTAACTCTACATGCCTTAACTGGTGCTCTCCTCAAGGAGAGATGTTCCCCTTTCTCAGCCACTCATTGCCTCCCACCTAGTCAAGCCAGTATCGCTCTGCTCTACACTGATGAGGGGCAAAACCCCCAAAACGGCTGTATGTAGATGAATGATATTGGCTTGGCTAATATTCCATTTTGCTTCTTAAAGATTCAGTGAATCAGAAGTAAATTGAGGATTTGTTACATCCAATAGAGGGCGCAGTGAGCTTCCCAGCTCCATTCCCATAATGCCTTGTGATAGGTCTGGACATATAAAGGACCGGCTCCCCACTTTTCCAAGAGGATGCAGCCAGTCTTCAGCAGCAGTGCCAACATAAGGAGTGGGCGCTACCTTGGATACAGAGCTGCGGCACACATCTCTACAACACCGTGTTCAAGATCTCGCAGGCAGTGGCACAGCTCTGACAGCCCCACCCAGGCATACCAGTCCCCTTCTGAGGCCACCCCTGACCCATTAAAGGGCAATTATAATGTTGATGTGGCTCTTTGAGAAAATGAGTTTGACACCCCTGGTCTAAGGCGCCATACACATGGCCGTATTATCGATCTGTGCTGTATGGTGTCAGGATACGTACATCTGGGCAGCCTTCCGTCCGTTTAGTGCAACTACTGGCGAGGGTTAATAGGTCTGGCCTGGGACCACACCCTGGGAGAGATGCTGCTCCTGAGCTAGGAGTGACAGCTCTGCAACATCTCCCAACAGAGGGTGTGTCTCTCAGGTCAATCGGAGGGCTTAGACGTTGCACCAAACAGCTGCGGGGGCGGCGTCCGGTCAGATCTTTTAAACCTCCTTAGTTCCTCCAGGCTTTGCCTGGCAAAGGTGTTCCCCGCAATTTTTGTGTATTGTTGTTGTCTTCTTGTGTTTCTGACCTTGGCTCGTTTCTTGACCTCGCTCGTGACCTCCGATTTTGTACTGCGCTCCTGACCGTGTTTGGACCCCGGCTTGTTTCTGACCATCCGCACTGTTACCGACCCGGACTGTTTGACACTGAGTTTCCCTGACGGCCCTGCACTTAGCAGCGTAGGGGCGGTCGGCCATTTAGGGCAGCACGCCAAGTTGGCAGGGACAGTGGGCTGGGTGGCAGTCAAGGCCCACTGCACCTCCTCTGACGTGACATATGGATTTTTATAAAGTGGGTTGGGTCTTCCTGTTGTTCAGAAGGGTCTTTGGGATTTAGGGACCAAGAAAAATTTAAGTAATTGATACAGAAAGTGTATTGCAATATTGAATATATTCTCAATAAACCTAGAATAATACTTATATGCAGATGCCGGAATAACCCATTGAGGCCCTTGAACCCATTTTGTATTGTGTATGGCAGTGCTGCAGTTCCCTGTATAGCTGGTAGCCAGGTGTACTGCAGTGCAGGAGAATACTTTACAGTGACCACATGGTACCCAGCAACCGGAAGACCATGGCCTCCCCTAGCGATACAACATCACTGCCTGTAATTCTGAGACCTTTTTAAGGCTATGTTCACATTGCATAATTCCGGCGTATAGTGGCGCGTACTTCTAAAGCGCTCTGTGCCAGCCCCGCTCACTCTTCTTTTCCCGCTATGTACTGTGAGCCTGGAAAAATGGCAGGTACTCGTATTTCTCTATGAGAGCTATGATTTTACTGAATCTGTGGATGGTACTTCAAGCGTATGGCGGTGCAATTTCACCCCAAAACATACCCAAAATACCTATTTAATTTAACCTAACTTTTGGTAATTCTACCCCACAAATACTTTTTTTTTTTCCCAGTACATTATATGGTACAGTACAACTTGTCCTACAAAAAAAAAAAAAAAAATCTGGATATAAAGACCGGATAATAGAAAATGTATGGCACTTGAAAGATGGGTAGACAAAAATCAGTGCAATGTGAACAAAAATGGCTGCAGAAAGGTAGGGTTAAAGGGATTGTCTCGAGCAATTCATCTTACCTCAGTCCTGTTTTCTCAGCTGCATATTTTAATTCAGTGTTTACTGGCTACTACTGGTCTGCAGTTACAAACTGCTGAGGACACCAGGTCTGTAGCTATAGCGACCAGCACTGCAGCCTATCAGGAGAGATCAAACAGGTCTGTAGCTATAGCAACCTGAGGAGCTGATGCAGCCCATACAAGAGGGGATATCTAGGAATAGGTAGGACACTGGTAATGGACATATAGGGCGACATGTATGAACGGGCTTTACGCCTGTTTTCTGGCTTATCCTGCGCCTCACCGGGCCGAATCCGCTGTCGGACGCAGGGATGCGGTGTTAGGCGCAGCGTTCGCCACTTTCGGCTGCACCTCACATGAAGGGGCGGGCAATGGGCGTGGTTTGGGTGTTCTGGGGCGGGACGCGGCACGCTTGTATACTCCGAGGCATGTACGATCACGAGTCGGCAGAGTGCGGCGCATTGCAGCGCTCGGCAGCTCTGACAGGCAGACCTGGTCGCTCCTATTCTGATTGGCCAGGATTGCCAAGCCCCTGCTAGCTCAGCCAATCAGCTCTTTTCTGCCTTTTTACTGTATTTTGAACTGTCTCGCCTTTGAATATGATTGGTCAATATTTCTCCATAGTTTAAAATGGGTCCCTGTCGCTCCTATTCTGATTGGCCAGGATTGCCAAGCCCCCGCTAGCCCAGCCAATCAGCTCTTTTCTGCCTTTTTACTGTCTTTTGAACTGTCCCGCCTTTGATTTTGATTGGTCCATACTTCTCCATAGGTTATAATGGTTCATTGTCGCTCCTATTCTGATTGGTTGGTTTATGCCGACCAATGAGAATAGCTTTCAGAATTTGAATTACTGTATTTCCCGGCAATTGCGAATATCCCAATGTAGCGCCGGTCTCGGCGACAAACGCGTTGTTAGTGATTTTATTAATGTATGTTTATAGAAGGTTTCAGCTCTTTTACAGATAATATTTTACACTTAATAAAAATGATTTTTTTATTCATACTGCATGCCGCACGGCGCTGAGCGCCGAGATTTCAGTGCCCCGATCTCTCCATAGACTACAATGGGACAAGTAGCCCGCGCTCCGATTGGCCGGGATAGCCAAGCCCCCGCTAGCTCAACCAATCAGCTCTTTTCTGCATTTTTACTGTATTTTGAACTGTCCCGTCTTTGATTTTGATTGGTCAATACTTCTCCATAGGTTATAATGGTTCATTGTCGCTCCTATTCTGATTGGCTGGTTTATGCCGACCAATGAGAAGAGCTTTCAGAATTTGAATTACTGTATTTCCCGTCAATTTTCAATATCCAAATTCCTGATGTTGCGCCGTTCTAGATTTTTGGAAAGTGATTTTATTTATGTATTTTTTTTGTAGGTTTCAGCTCTTTTTCAGAGAATGTTTGACGCCTTTATAAAGGCGATTTTTTATTCATAATCCGCACGGACATGTTTAATGATTTCTCGCTGATTTCCAGCCTGGCTCGAGTCGGAATACATGTTCGGTGCAGTCCCGCACTGCGCCCCACACACTGGCGAGGCGCGGCGGACTTTACACCGCATGTATTAGCGCACCTCCTCGGACGGCTAATATGAGGCGCAGTCCCGCACTGCGCCTCACACACTGGCGAGGCGCGGCGGACTTTACACCGCATGTATTAGCGCACCTCCTCGGACGGCTAATATGAGGCGCAGTCCCGCACTGCGCCTCACACACTGGCGAGGCGCGGCGGACTTTACACCGCATGTATTAGCGCACCTCCTCGGACGGCTAATATGAGGCGCAGTCCCGCACTGCGCTAAGTCCACACTGCACCTCACACACTGGCGAGGCGCGCGGACTTTACACGCATGTATTAGCGCACCTCCTCGAACGGCTAATATGAGGCGCAGTCACCGCACTTGCGCCTCACACACACTGGCGAGGGCGGCGGACTTTACACCGCATGTATTAGCGCACCTCCTCGGACGGCTAATATGAGGCGCAGTCCCGCACTGCGCCTAAGTCCCGCACTGCGCCTCACACACTGGCGAGGCGCGGCGGACTTTACACCGCATGTATTAGCGCACCTCCTCGGACGGCTAATATGAGGCGCAGTCCCGCACTGCGCCTCACACACTGGCGAGGCGCGGCGGACTTTACACCGCATGTATGAGCGCACCTCGGCACCGACATACATGAGGCGCAAATTCCGGCGGAAAACTAGCGGAAACGTGCGCTCCGACTCGGCGAGATTCATACATGTCGCCCATAGTGCAAAGTGACTTGTTTCTGCAAGATCTTTAACGTAAAAAGCAGCAATTCTTGTAGCGAGACAACAAGGATTATTATTCACTTGAAATCATTGGCATTAATTTGCTATTGAAGAATGTATTTTGCATTCCCTGAAGGCTGCAAGGTTGTTATGTATCTGAGCCATCCGTGACAGGAAACAAATACCACATCGCATATTGGTATCAGAGACATATGGAATAAAGTTTCACCAGTAAATCTGTATATGTATCAGTAGCTTAGACTGGTGCATTGTACTACCCTGTTTCCCCGAAAATAAGACAGTGTCTTATATTAATTTTTGCTCCTAAAGACGAGCGAAGACTTATTTCTAGGGGATGTATTATTTTTCCATGAACAAGAATTCACATTTATTGTTGCACAAAACATCAACCTGTATTAATATATTGTAGTGATTTTATCACAAACATCAGCACAAGCAGCCAAACTCTGAATTGCATCAAAAAAATGCATGTCTTATTTTCGGGGAAACAAGGTATCTAATAAGATTAGCTTCCCTAAACAAAAGGTACATGTGCTGTGAGGACTGAAAAGCCTTCCTCTGGATCAACACCTTAGCACAACAGGCTGAACTGGATGGACGTCTCGTCTTTTTTCGGCCTTACAAACTATGAAACTATGACTTTGTCATGTCTAACAAGATTACAGATAATCTCCTGAGTAACAGCTCACTAGAAGTTGAATATGCTAATCACTGCCATAGAACCACCCACAGCCTGAGGAGGCACAGGAAGTGAAAACTGATTCAACTCTGATGAAACAGCGTGGTGCGAAAACCCCTTAAAGCACACATCTGTTCACCCCTGAGAACTAGTTAATGAGTTCTCCCAGTACTTTAAAAGGATTTTCTCACTACAATGATTAGTGTTTAACAGGTAGGGACGGGAGAATGAACACTTTTCTAAGTACTTTGCTGTTTTGATTTTGCTTTGTTCAGGAGATAAAGATTTTATCTTCTTTATCTTCTCTTAAAGTTCACAGGTTTCTCTGGTTACCGACCACCTCTTTCTCCCCTGTCTCTTATCTGATTGCAAGCTGCTGTTGGACCATGATGAGTCCCTCCCTGCAGAGACTTATCTAGGTTTGTTTACATAAGTAAATTACAAGCTTTCACCTCTTAGAGCTCGATAGCCTTGTGTACTACAGTTTATAAATCTCCTGCACTCATGTCACTATAAGGGTGCGTCCACATGGCAGTGACAAAATTCCGGTCTTAAGAATCCAGATGGTATTTTGTCGTCTTTTGCATGGTTTTGGGGGACGGTTCTGTTTACAGATTCGCCAGTCCCCCTCAACCATTGAAATGCACAGTTTCGGGTGGAAGATTGAACATGTTCAAACTTTTTTGGGACGCCAGTGGTGTAAAAAAAACGTCCGGAAGAAAATCCTTTCAGTGTGGACTGCCGTATAGATTTTCTATTAAAGTCTATGTAAAAGGTTAATAGTCGGCTTTCAAAACCGAAAACCGTCTGAAAATCCTATCAAAAACCTTGCCGTGTGGACGGACCCAACAGGAATAGCAGAGCTGATATGCCAATCACTGCAGTAGACTGACCCACCTATAGGGTGCGATCCTGCTGCATCCAACTCGCATCCAAACACGCACCTGCATGTTGGATACGTGTTGGAGCCATTTAGGATCTGATCGCCACTGCTTTTATAGATGCGATTTTTCGGATCCAAAATCGGATCCAAAAACGGCATGTGAACAAGCCCTTAGGGTTGTCATGGGCAGGGTTCAGGGTAACTTCACATGGCGAATTGCGGCACGTACCTGTGCGCGCCGCAATACACCTGTTGTTGAAAGTACATGCTGGCCAGCACGTACTTTCAACAACGCTCCGGCCCGGCCTCTATTCACTTTCATTTTCCATGTCACTTCTTTTTACGGGTGCATACTGTCTGCCGGGGAATATGCCAGCTTGTCATGATTTTACAGTATTTTCATGGCATACCTCTGGTACATTGTAATGCAATTACGCGTCAAAGTACGCCCCACAGATACATTGTGTGAACATACCCTAAGGCTGCGTCCCCACGGCAGCGGACAAATACCGGTCGGTTTACCCGACCGGTATGTGTCCGGTTTTGCGGCCGTCCCCACGGCCGTTTAGGGAACGGCTTTTCTCCGCGATGAGCGGAGAACAGCCCTCCCCCCTCCCATTGAGGTGTTCATATTCCGTCCGGAAACCAGACGGAAGAATGAACATACTCGATGTCTTTAGAGCGGCCCGCGGGCGGAAAACCCGTGCAGTAGGGACTGCTGCACGGGTTTTCCATATAGCACAATTGTGCTCATTTTCAGACGGTTTTTCAGGCGGTATGAAAAACGGCAAACAGGCTGAAAAACCGGCCGAAAACCTGTGCAGTGGGGACATGCCCTAAGAGTTGCAGTTTAGACTGTAAGTATTAAAGGGGTGTTATCGTTTGAGCTGTTCAGCTAATTTTCTCAAATTGAGTTTGAAATCCAGGGGCGTGTCTCTCCTCCCTGGAGGCGTGTCTCTCCTCCCTGGAGGCGTGTCTCTCCTCCCTGGAGGCGTGTCTCCCCTCACTGAAGAACTGTGACATCATCATTTTGTTTGAAGCAGGGGATGCAGACGGTTGTCTGGATATAACAGCTCTGTAGCCTCCTGCATGCTTATTTCTGCAGCCTTGAGGCTCCAAACACCAGCAAGCACCTGTCATATGTCTTAGTTTACACACAAATCACGCTGAAAGCCAACAGCTTTAACTTCTAGTGGTCTTCACCCAAATTGTACTGACAACAGGCAGAGACCTTTACTCAACTACAAGGACAAATGTCAGCTTCAAGTAAAGATCTCTGCTTGCTGTCAGTAACATGAGAGTGAAAACAATGGAGGGAGAAGCAAATCAGCTTTGAGAAAAGACCCTGCTCAGCTTGTCACTAGCTTGGGCTGTTGGTACAGCGGTAGAGTTTTAGCTTTACAACGAAGGGGTTTGGAGTTCTAGTCCCCTCACAGTATTTTTTTTCTCCCCTAAATTCTCCACATATGTATAGAGACCTAAAATATATATGTCAATCTCTATAATGAGATATATATATATATATACATATATATATATATATATACACACACATAGCTCCCCTATATCATGTCTCATCCCACAGAGTATATGCATTGTATCACATATGTTGGAAGTGCTTGGTGTGACTACTGTGACAATGGGACACTATATAGGGGAGCTTTGTGTGTGTATATGACTAAAATTATAGATGTCTACAAATATATTTTCATATCTTTACATATGTGTACAATTTATAAAAGAAAAAAAAAAAAAAAAAGAAAACTACTGATGGGACTTGAACTCCCAACCTCTCTCTTACAAAGGTGATCACCTAAGCACTGCACTATACAAGCAGCTTATGCAGACACAGTGTTGAATCCTTATGTGATACACTACAGGTGATGACGTCATAAGGAGGCGGGGCTTGCATTCGATCTGAGGAACAGAACGCCCTCTTCTCCAAGTAGCAGCTTAAGGACTGGATCTGTGAGGAGGTTAATCAACCTCTTGGCAAAAGCCCCTTAAACAGCCAATAATTGCCCAGATCATTGACCCTAAAGCTGGGAGATGTACATAGAGGCAGCAGACCTTGGTTTCACTATCGATTTTAACAGCTCAGAGGGGAGTAAACACAGAGTGTGCAGGCAGCCAATCACAGCGCAGGGGGCGTGGCCGGGGCGTTTCCTGTCTAGGGGCGTATCCTAACAGGCTGAATGAAATGTCAGCCAGCCAATCACAATGCAGGGGGCATGTCTAGAAAATCGACCAGGGAGCATTTTGACCAGCATCAGAGCAACAGCAGAAACAGAATACAGATTTACAGAGAAGCTCATATCTGCTAAACCAAGTGACAGAGGTAATGCAACCCAATTACAAAAGTGCTTATTTTTGCTGTCCCCATAATCTGAGACATGATCTTTGTAACGATAAAACCCCTTTAATTATAATAACATTTTATTTTTTTGTATGTGTGTTTTTTTTTTTTTTTTGTTTTTGTATATTGTGTCTTCCATAAGTTTGGAAAAAAGATGTCTGAGGGGGGGCCTTTTTACCCCCCAAAAAAATTTACCTGTAACTTGGACTAATATACTAACCCCAGCTACAGGTGAAATCCACGAGAACTACATCCCTCAAACTCACTGCAGAGCTAAACTGCATCTCATAAGACCCAGCCTCCCTTGCAGCTACGAAGTCGTGGTGGTCACGTGACCCCTGGGAGCAGGACTCCCGCAGGCGTCCTGCTTGTCCGTGCCTCCAGCGCTCTTTGATACAGCAATCGAACAGATAGGGATGGTAATTGGCTTTCAGAAATACTTTGTCCTCTTTGTACCTAAAAAATGAATATTACTTAAACCAAGCTTTGTGTGTGTCCGCCATCTACTCACCTACCTACACCTGATATTTCGATTTCAGTGTGTGGTGTTCTCATAAAGCTTAGGAAGCACGTCCGCCATTTTGGGGTTATGTTTGACTCAGATCGTTCTTTCCCTACCTATATTCATCTCATCTGCACCTCAAAAATATCTGCAGAATCCACTTTTCTTATTATGGAAAGAAAAACTGTTAGATTTATTATTTCTTGGGCTATGTTCACACGGTGTAATTGTGGGATGTATTTCGCCTGCAATTACGCTGTGTGCTTGGGGGCGGGGGGTTGTCAGCCCGCCTGCCCCATGGACATTCACTATTCAAGGCGCGTATACGCCGTGAATAATTGGCATGTCACTGCTCTCCTCGCTCGTCGTATTGTACGAACAGGGAGAGGAGACGTAATCCATAGTTCTCATAGAGAACTATGGATTACCGTAATGACTGGGCCGTATCTCGCCCTGTATTTAGCGCAGTACGGCGCGAAATACGGGGCGAGATACGTCCCATTTTAAGCAGTGTGAACATAGCCTTACTGTAACTCAGTGCTAATCTATTCTGAATGTGGTAGCCATACTTTTCCCTCCAACCTCTACACTGATGCCTCACTGCACAAGTTACACAGGGTATGTTCACACGATGTATTGCGGCACGTATAGTATGAGCTGCAGTACATCATGTGTCTCGGGACACGCGTACTCTTGCAGCGTGGGGGGCCGGCAGCCCGCCGGCGCCGCTGACTGTCATTACTCACTTATTTCCCCGCGTGTACAATATGATTGTATTGTACGAGCGGGGAGAAGAGGTGTAATCCATAGTTCTCTATGAGAACTATGGATTACCATAATTTCGGCGTGCATCTCGCCCGTATTAGAGCGCAAATACGCAGCGAAATGTGCACCGAAATTACCCCGTGTGAACATACCCATAGAGTTTAAACTCTATAGGGTTGGCTGACACAGTATTTATTTATTTATTTTTTTGCATGCTTTTTGATGCACAAAACTCATGTTTTTTTCAAAATTACATGTCAAAACCCACACATTAGGGTCCTATTGAATTAAATGTTAATAAGAGTGCATCTGGCACACCACTCTGTTTTTTGCACAATGTTTGATGCAAACCACGTGCTGCACAAAAGAAAAACGGGAGTGCAGGACCATTATCAGCAGGTAAACACCTCAAAAGATGCATCCTGGGATATACACCACCTGGGGCCCCTATACTTGTGGGGCCCCCGGGCAACTGCCTTGTGTGCCCAATGGAAAAGATGGCCCTGTCTCATCCTACCCAGGCTCTACATTCTGTAAACTACCTTAGGCTCTGTTCACTCAACAAGTATTTCAAGTCAAAACCCATGCGGATTCCAACTTGAAATACTCGTCTAAAACCAAAAGTAAATCTCACCCATTGACCTTGACTGAAAATAGCAGCTGTAGTTCATACGGCGCGTATATATCAGTCGGTTTTAAGAAGTAAAAAAAACTTAGAACATCTTCATCCTTATGTTATATGCCACGTGGAAAATTTACTTTTGAAGTCAATAGGGCTGGCTACAAACCTAGTAAAAAAAACATTAGCGATTTATTTTGGAAATCCACCGGAAAAAAACGACCAAAATCCACATGAAATACTTGTTCGATGCAGTTTTCAGCGGTAGAATCCAGCAAGTACATTTTATTCGTCGGTTGAACGTACCCAAAGATACTCCATAATCCCAATCTCTCTCTTCCATCTGTGAGAGTCTACTTATGCTGCATCACTTCTCTCGATTGTTCTACCCTCGACAACTCGATTTGTTTCCAACATCCACAGTTTTAGAAGAGCCCTAAGAACACGTCTTTTTTTAGGCACAATTTCTGCATGTTTTATGCTGCCATAGTGAATAGTGTTACCGAATATTAAAATGCACCATCTTGGGGACACGGCTCCTTCTGCACAGTGATAACGTAGTGAGTATTATTAAATCTGCCCCACTGACTCCTTTTGCATAATAATTGCTGATTGCAGGTCAGCCATTTTTTTTCTAATTTTTACACCTTTTATATCGGTCAGCTGACTTTCCTATGTACATGAATTTTCAATAGGGAAATGGGAATAAGTCATGGAGACTCTTCTTATCTCTCAACAGGAACAAAAGATTGGGCATCTTAAGATCCAGCATACCCCATCTTTGTTCTCCAGGACATTTGGTGTTGAGGGAGGGTCAGGACGCCTTTATACACATAAGCCTCAGATCACAACTGTGTCAGAAATTCCATTTGGAGCCTCCGTCATAGAAGCAATACTGGATCCGTTACATGACGGACATCAGTGGACAAAATAACATGAACCGGGACTTGGGTAGTCAACCTGTCCTGCTGAAATCGGCTGACTTCAGTCCTATGTGAATGGGCAACTTTAGACCTGAGTAGAAGACCTTTAGGGCATGTTTACACGGCGTTCTTGGACGAGGTTTTGGATGAGGTTTTCGGAGCGTTTCCTCGCCCAAAACCTCGTCCAAACCACATCAAAACCTCGCCTTAAACAAGCTTCTTCAGATGAGGTTTTTGACGAGGCTTTGATCAGGTTTTGGATCAGGTTTTCGACGAGGTTTTCACCCATACAAATGAATAGCCAGGACAAAAACCGCGCCGAAAACGCGCTTCAAGAATTGACATGACACTACTTTTTCAATGCTTCCAGAGAAGCGTGTAAAAACCTTGTCGTGTGTGAACTACAACGAGGTTTTACATAGGAATCAATTAAATGAACTGGGGGCGTTTTGGAAGCGTTTTGGGCGAGGAAACGCTCCGAAAACCTTGTCCAAAACCTCGTCCAAAAACGCCGTGTGAACATGGCCCAAGACTTCATACCACAGAGCTGCAGGGATTCCATGTACGGCCATATCTTACTCTGTTGTGAACTGTATTTAGGACAAACCCTCCCCAAGATGCAATATAGGGAAGTATACTTGAGTAATACTGCATCTGATGGAACATGATAGGCATTAGTTCTGCTGAATTCATACAGAACATGACCGAAAACAACATCTGTTCACCATTGGAGCTGTAATATGGCCATGGGCCTGTATAAACGACACAGAATAAAATAAAGCAATCATGATCCTCGGCACAACTTACCCCATCCAGACATTTTATGTTGGAGCGTTAGTCTATGACAGTGCTATATTATACAAAATTTTACTATACTATGCTTTATTTTACCACACTATATTATACAAAATTTTACTGTGCTATAATTTACTAAACTTTTCTATACTTTACTCTATGCTGTACTGTTTTATATAATTCCTTACAATGCTTTATTATACAATATTTTATACTGTACTAAACTATTCTTTATTGTACTATACCATACAATGCTTTACTATAATATACTTAACTATATTATACTATACTTTATTATACTAAAATTTACTATACTGTTTTGTACTATTATTTACTGTGCTTTATTACACAATATTTTATACTATACTGAACTATTATATACTTTACTGTATTTTTCTATACTATGCTTTACCACGCTATACTTTATTATACAATATTTTACTATAGTTTACAAAACTTTTCTAAACTTTACTACTCTATACTGTACTGTTTTATACTATTCTTTACTATACTTATACAATATTTTACTATATTATAGTTTACTAAACTTTTCTATACTTAATGGTACTATACTTTTCTATACTGTACTTTACTGTTTTATGCTATTCTATACTATGCTTTACTGTAATATACTTGACTATATTAAATTGTACTTTACTATATCTCTATACTTTATTACACTGTACTATCCTTTACTATACAATGCTATACTTTACTATACTTAACTTTACTATTTTGATTCCTGACAAAACCTTTTTGATCATTAAAACACTTGCATTTAGATTCAGTTGAGAAACACTTGAAGATGCAATATTTGAACCCAGGCTAAAGATGAGTGATACATAATATTATTTTGTGATACATCATATAGATTTGTATAACACAGATTACTATTTAGAGACACAAAGTAATACTTTTAATTTTTTTTGTCTGGATAATACTGTGTTGTCTGGACACAGCACCCCATTTTTAGGGTTTTTTTGGTAGCTCCTACCAATTTTGAGAGAATTTGCTGACAATCTACTGTCAGTGTCACTCCAGTCATTGGAAGAACAGGGAGTCACTGGTAAAAGCAGCTGGTGAGTACTAATGGTATGTTCACAGGGCATATATACAGATTGGGTATTGCTGTAAGGCCGGGTTCACGCGGTGTATAGTGGTGCGTATCTGTGCGTGCCGCTATACACCTGCTGTTGAAAGTATGTGCTGGCCAGCGTGTACTTTCGGCAGCGCTCCTGCCCGGCTCCTCATTGATTGCTATGATTTTACCCGATTTGTGGGGAGTACTTTTGCATTGCAGCTCAATTATGCCCTGCAAATACGCCGTGTGAACATACCCTAACTGGGCAAGAGTAATTCATGGGACCTCCCCAGCCCTGTACTCCTTAGGATGGAATCTAATTACATATGCATGGTATGGACTTGTAAAATAGTGCTTATAAATTTATATGGGTCCATGCTTTGAGTCCGTTTGCTTCCTAATCAACATAGCAATACAACAAGGTTGTATTAATATGGAATTAATATGGAATTTGAGTTTAAAAATATTGCATATTATGTCACGTTCGGCTGTGTTCACATAGTGTTTTTTAATGTGTATTTTGCAGTAGTAACCAAAACCAGGAATGAAACCAACAGAGAAAAAGGATAATGGAAAGACTTGGACCATTTCCTGGTTTCAGCTTAAAATACAACTGCAAAATATGCATAAAAAACACTTGTGTGTTCCAGCCTTACAGACGTATTCTCCCCTAGATGCATTACTTGTACGAAAGAAAATGATGCCTCATGTAGGCACCCAGGAATGTCACACAGAGCAGAGGCGTAGCTTTAAGCTCCAGGGCTCTAGTGCAAAATGTGAAATGGGCCCCCCAGCTGCCATGTGCCACTTACAATGCTGGTGTCTCCTTATGTGGCAGGAGGGCTTTTGGGCCCCCTCAGGCTGCAGGGTCTGGTAGCGACTGCTACCTCTGCACCCCCTATAGTTACGCCCCTGACAGAGAGCCTGTAGCTTCATAGTACTGAATTGTAGAGACCACCAAGGAGGCACCATGTATAGAACCTAAACTTGTCCATGAGGCTGTCGGTTGTGGCATGTCCCCTGTAGTGACATACAGTTGCAAGAAAAAGTACTTAAACTTTTTGATATTCTTATAGTTCTGTATTAATTACAATCTAGTCTAAGGATAGGTTCACAGGGTGTATAGCCGAGCGTACCTGTGTGTGCCGCTATATGCCTGCTGGGCTGAGCACAGCACTCCGGCCCAGAACCAATTCAGCCTCACTTTCCTCATCACTAGTGCTGTAAATTTTACTGTATTTGCTGGGCGTACTTAGCGCATAATTGCGCTGTAAGCATGCCGTGTGAACACCCCCTAAGGGTATGTTCACATGCGGCATGGCGCCACGTACTGTACGCACCATAATACGCCGGGTGTTTTAGAAGTATGGGTTGACCAACGGGTACTTCTAAGGGTATCTTCACACGGCTTAATACGGGCTGAAATGCGTGGCACAATTATGGTAATTCATAGTTCTCACTGAGCACTATGGATAACACGCCATCCCCCCGTGCGTACAATACAATTCTCGGGGGGAGAATTGACATGTCAATTGTTGGCGGTGAATACGCGCCACTAACAATGCATGTCTATGGGACCGTCCCCCCTTGCTTTGGAATTACGCACGTGGTTCCAAAACGCACGATGTATTGCGGCGCGTACTATATACGCCGCAATATGGCGTGTGAACATACCCTAAAGCACGGGGGGCTGGCCCCATTCACCGCCACTATCCACGGCGCGTTAACGCCGGGAAGAAGTGACCTGTCGCTTCTATCTCCTGTCGTACATTACGCGTAAATACTATTCCAGGGGAAACGTGTGTAATTCATAGTTCTCTATGAGAGCTATGAATTACCGTAATTGCAGGGCGCATTTTGGACTTATTGCAGTGCAATTACGCCGTGTGAATATATCCTAAGGGCTTGTTCACACGGCATTTTCACTCCGTGTTAACTAGGCTTTTTAGATCCGTCTCTGGGACCGACAGGAAAGACCCAGAGAAGGATCTAAACAATTAGCAGTGAGATTATCACTGCGGGCTATGAGAGATTGCAGCTGCGTGTTTCCCTTCTGCCTGTCGGATCCGTCTTTTTAAGAATTGCATCTGGGAAAAAGGTAAAAAATGTTTAAGAAAGTCAAATTAAATAAAAAATTAAATTTAAAATGACATTTTTTGACAGACCCATTCCTCAGGGTCACGATCGACTCACAGCGCTCAAAAAAGTTAATAACACGCTTTTACAACCTGCTTCGCTCCCCAATGGACTACTCCGCAAAAACCACTGGGTTGAACGGTTGGACCAGGGATATGCCCACCATTACTCCAGAGGATATCATACAATCCATGAAACAAGCAGCAAAATACCTCCCAGCAATGACATGGCGCACAGAGCATATGTTTCACCAAATAGGGGGTTTATGATGGGCAACCCAGGGTCCTATGCCTGCCAAAAATGTGGCAGTCAGCACGCCAGCTTGTTCCATTGCTTATGGTCTTGCCCTCAAATACAACAATTCTGGCTCCAGGTTCAAACTTTTGTGACCACCCATTTATTACCTTGCTGTCCACATACTGCCTCCTGGGGAATTTTCGGCACCCTCCCACCTGACTATCATTCAATGCCTGCAACATCCCCAAAACTTTGGTTCTACATTTCAGCGGCGGCTCGGAAAACAATTTTACACCATTGGATACAGCCCAACCCGCCCACCATGCGCCTATTCCTAGATAAGCTGTCCCACATTTTTCGTATGGATTGGGTGGAAATGGCGCACCAAAAAGAAAAAAAGACCAAACTATTTTTTTTTTTTATTTTTTATAGGGAAACCATTTTTTGCCATCCTCCCAACTCACATTCGACTCAATTTAAAAAATGTATTGGGCTCACCACTTGGTATTTAGAAAACCAACTCACAGGAACCCCATTGAGCCCTTGAAATGGAGATCACCGTAACACCACTCTTTATTCAATCAGTTCAGAAGGTGGATCGGAAGTCTGCTGTGGACGCTCCAGACGTGGGTGCTGTCAGTTGTCTGTTGTGTATGTCCCCCCATCTCCCCTGAATGTCCGTCTTACCCCTGTTCTGTTCTTACCGTGATGTTCTTTGTCCCCTTTTCTCGAACATCATCAAATGATAATACATAAACTTGAGTTCTTTGGATTTATTCCTATTTTATATGTAATAGTATTATGCAATGTGTACCGACGGTTTGAGACCAAGTTACCTGTAGCGGCAGACTGACACTGGTTCTTGATAGGCCAGCAATCTTATACCTGGCTTACAAATAGATCTCATGTGTGGGAGTGATCGGTGATGGTGAGACCCAGGGGCGACACCTTGTGAAGGAGATAGTTGTCGAGGGGTTTTGCCGTGGCCGCTACTTACACACATGCCCTGGCCAGAGGTCCAACAGCACAAAAGTGATACAGGCAGTCCTCGACTTACACCGTTCCGACTTACATCTGTCCCCAGTTACAAACGGAGACTTATAGGGCATGCCGGCACTTGTAGTTCCATGTTCCACAGCAGATAGTAGCTGTGGAATGACAAGTTCCAGCATGCCACAGTAGCACATGCGGTGAAAATGAGGTGAAATCTTCTTAACACGGACACAGACAGCAAAGAAAATTTAAAAACCCTTCCCTGCACTATCCAAAACTGAAAAAAAAAACTTTAGTGCTGGAGCTACATTTAATAAATATACCTGTTCCGACTTACATACAAATTCAACTTAAGAACAGTTTACGGGGGCGCCATATGACCCGGGATCCGCACGACCCATCTTTGAGCTTTCCCCCCCCCTCCCCTCCCCTTTTTTTTCTCTTTTTTTCTCTCTCTCTCTCTTCTCTCTCCCTTGTTAGTTAAAAATTATTTGGACCCCTCTTCCCTCTCCAGGGACCTATGTTGCCTTAGCTCCTTCTGCTGGTGCCTTATTTATGGGTGCCTCATCGATAAACATGACTACTCATATAGCTCGGGAATGGCTAGCCACACTTGGTTCCCTTGCAGGGTCTATCCCGAGTGTGCTCTGGATGTTCCTCTCCGATACTGGCACCTTACGAAAATAATACTTAGGTTCCTTGAGTGGAGTGTTATTAACTCTACCTGTTGTTTTCTTTCATGTTTGGTTTTCTAGCAATATCCAAACAGTTGCTGTTGTAGCTTGTTCATGCCTATTTCATTTGATTATTTTTTCATGTGAGTTTTAGGCTATGTTCACACGGCTTATTTCGGGACGTATTTACGGACGTATTTACGTCCGCAAATACGTCCTGTAATACGTTTCAAATACGTGTCACAAAGTGTGGCACGTATTTCGCGTCGTAAATACATTCCCCATTCTTTATTATGGGGATTTACGTTGCGAAATACGCCTCAATAAGTGACAGGGGACTTAATTTTACGATCGTATTTACGGACGTATTTACGCCGGCAAATACGTTGCGAAAATACGCCTCGTGTGAACGACGAGGCGTATTTTACATTGGAATCAATGCTAATCTAATTGTTCATTATTTGAAACGTATTTCGGGACGTATTTGCGGACGTAATTACGTCCGTAAATATGCCCCGAAATAAGCCGTGTGAACATAGCCTAAGTCCCCTGGCACTTATTGAGGCGTATTTCGCAACATAAATCCCCACAGTAAAGAATGGGGATTGTATTTACGACCCGAAATACGAGACACATTTTGTGACACGTATTTGAAACGTATTTCGGGACGTATTTGCGGACGTAAATACGTCCGTAAATACGCCCCGAAATAAGCCGTGTGAACATAGCCTTATTGTTTTAAGGAAAAGAATTGTTAATAAAAATTTTAATATAAAAAAAAAAAAAAAAAATTCAACTGAAGAACAAACCTACAGTCCCTATCCCGTTTGTAACCCGGGGACTGCCTGTACAACTCGGATGCCCATTGTGTGTAGTTGACTCTGGCTGCGAGGGTGGGACGTGGACATAATCCTGCCCACCCGCGCGGACAGATGACATTCAAGGTACTACAGCTGGCTCCTTTTTCTATAATCTGACATCGCTGTAATCATAAACCGCTGTACTCCTTTGACATAAGTTGTACTTAAGCTGAAAGATCCTGAACCATATGGGGACATTGTTATTCCCCGGTTTGTCTGTTTCTCTTTATTGTGTATTTGAAATTTAATAAACACATTTAAAAAAAAAAAAAGTACATTTTTTAAAACATGTTTTATATCAAATACTTTCACAAAAGTTTTGTAGTTACGTCATCCTTCCTATATCATATAAGTGATTATATAGTTTTAGGACCGTTGGAGATGGGGCTAAATGTAGCGGTTTGGGTTGTTTTTTATGGATTTTTTTTTTTGCTTTTCTTGGGACTTGCTTCTTTATTTTGTATGTAAAGTAAACATATTTTGCCTCCAAATAGACGAGGCACAATATGTTCTACTGAGTGATTTATTTTTTTTTCCTTTTCCTTGTAAGTGGGACTGATTTATTACCCCCAGTTCCCAGGGGAATACAGCCCCCAGCACTGGCTGCAGAGTTGATCTTGGCCAGCAACATCTGCAGTTACCAGTCATGGCCGCAGCGGACAGGAATCTTGTAGGCTAAACTGTATATACAGGGCTCACTGAAGAGCCCGGCTAACACTGACCGCCAGATCTGTACTATTGCAGCTGCAAAATCTGCAAGGATGTTCCAGAATAGAGCTAAGCTCTGTGATATATAGGGTTATATGATAGAGGAGAGAAGCTGAGCTCTGTGATAGATAGGGTTATATGATAGAGGAGAGAAGCTGAGCATTGTGATAGATAGGATTATATGATAGAGGGAGAGAAGCTGAGCTCTGTGATATATAGGGTTATATGATAGAGGAGAGAAGCTGAGCTCTGTGATATATAGGGTTATATGATAGAGGAGAGAAGCTGAGCATTGTGATATATAGGGTTATATGATAGATGAGAGAAGCAGAGCTCTGTGATATTTAGGGTTATATGATACCGGAGAGGAGCTGAGCTCTATGATATATAGGGTTATAGGATAGAGGAGCTGAGCTCTGTGATATATTGGGTTATATGATCGAGGAGAGGAGCTAAGCTCTGTGATATATAGGGTTATGATAGAGGGAGAGGTAGCTGAGCTCTGTGATATATAGGGTTATATGAATAGAGGGAGAGAAGCTGAGCTCTGTGATATATAGGGTTATATGATAGAGGGAGGAAGCTAGCTCTGTGATATATAGGGTTTTATGATAGAGGGAGAGGAGCTGAGCTCTGTGATATATAGGGTTATATGATAGAAGGCGAGGAGCTGAGCTCTGTGATATATAGGGTTATATGATATAGAGAGAGCTGAGCTCTGTGATATATAGGGTTATATTGATAGAGGAGAAGAAGCTGAGCTCTGTGATATAAAGGGTTATATGATAGAGGAGAGAAGCTGAGATCTGAGAGATATATAGGGTTATATTATACAGGAGAGGAGCTGAGATCTGTGATATATAGAGTTATATGATAGAAGGAGAGGAGCTGATCTCTGTGATATATAGGGTTATATGATGGAGGAAGAGCTGAGCTCTGTGATATATAGGGTTATATGATAGAGGGAGAGGAGCTGAGCTCTGTGATATATAGGGTTATATGATAGAGGAGAGAAGCTGAGCTCTGTGATATATAGGGTTATATGATAGAGGAGGAGCTGATGCTCTGTGATATATTGGGTTATATGATAGTGGATAGTATGTGAGCTCTGTTATATATAGGTTATATGATAGAGAGAGAGCTGAGCTCTGTGATATATAGGGTTAATGTAAGAGAGAGAAGCTGAGCTCTGTGATATATAGAGTTACATTATAGAGGAGAGAAGCTGAGTTCTGTGATATATAGGGTTATATGATAGAGGAGAGAAGCTGAGCTCTCTGATATATAGGGTTTTATGATAACGGGAGAGGAGCTGAGCTCTGTGATATATAGGGTTATATGATAGAGGGAGAGAAGCTGAGCTCTGTGATATATAGGGTTATAGGATAGAGGAGCTGAGCTCTGTGATATAAAGGGTTATATTATAGAGGAGAGAAGCTGAGCTCTGTGATATAAAGGGTTATATTATAGAGGAGAGAAGCTGAGCTCTGTGATATATAGGGTTATATTATAGAGAGAGAAGCTGAGCTCTGTGATATATAGGGTTATATGATAGAGGAGAGAAGCTCTGTGATATATAGGGTTATATGATAGAGGAGAGAAGCTGAGCTCTGTGATATATAGGGTTATATGATAGAGGAAAGAAGCTGATCTCTGTGATATATAGGATTATATGATAGAGGAGCTGAGCTCTGTGATACATAGGGTTATATGATAAAGGAGCTGAGCTCTGTGATATATAGGGTTATATGATAAGGAGAGAAGCTGAGCTCTGTGATATATAGGGTTATATGATAGAGGAAAGAAGCTGAGCTCTGTGATATATAGGGTTATATGATAGAGGAGAGGAGCTGAGCTCTGTGATATATAGGATTATATAATAGAGGAGAGAAGCTGAGCTCTGA
The DNA here is from genome assembly GCA_025379985.1 of Phyllomedusa bahiana. Classification (NCBI taxonomy): domain Eukaryota; kingdom Metazoa; phylum Chordata; class Amphibia; order Anura; family Hylidae; genus Phyllomedusa; species Phyllomedusa bahiana. The sequence continues at coordinate 7,139 of JAODAL010000541.1, read as the reverse complement.
TATGTAGAGTTATATGATAGAGGGAGAGAAGCTGAGCTCTGTGATATACAGGGATATGATAGAGGAGAGGAGCTGAGCTCAGTGATATATAGGGTGATATGATAGAGGAGAGGAGCTGAGCTCTGTGATATAAAGGTATTTATTGTAAAGGAGAACTAGAGTATCACAAACCACCTGACAGGTTCCCTTTACGTCAATTAAATTGTTTTTACATAGCTGGATGAAGAAGAACTTGGGGTGACATCTATGAATTTGCATGCGCCATTTTTGTAACTTGGCACCAACACACATGTTCTAAATTGATATAGAGTGGTGTATGATACGACAGTATGGATGAAAGTGATATGTGCCACACTTTGTATGACAATTTTTTACCAAACTTTGGTGCATTAAAATATGTCGTCAGATGCACATTGTGCCAACTTTGGCCATACGCCTGTTCATACAGCTATAGAACCAGCAATATACGGCGAAGACGAATTCATGGATTTCACCCTTAGAGCTTTACAGGGGCCTATCACTTAGGATATTAGGTTACATACCAGCTCTACTATGGTCATGCTATTTGAGCACCCTGATCTAAGGGTATGTTCACACGATGTATTGCGGCGCGTACAGTATGCGCCGTTGTACATTGTGTCCTTCGGGAGCTCACGCTAAAACGCGCGTACTTCCGCAGCGCGGGGGGGCTGGCAGCCCTCCGGCCCCATAGACATGCGCGCCGAAATTATCCCATGTGAACATTGCCTAAGTGATTGTTAATGACTGCACAGTTTTGCTAATAAAACTGCAGCTTAACTGCAAAATTGTGCAGACAAGAGTCTATACAAAATATTTTTTAATGGATTTAAACCTTAAAATTTAAAAAAAAAAAAAAAAACACCAATTATTAAAAAAAAAAAAAAAAACCCTTTAAAAAAAAAAATTTAAAAAAGAAAACCTTTTTTTAAAAAAAAAAAAAAAAAAAATTTAAAAAAAAAAAAATTTAAAAAAAAAAAAAATTGAAAAAATAAATAAAAAAAAAAAATTTTTTTTTTAAAAAAAAAAAAAAAAAAAAAAAAAAACCCCAAAAAAAAATTTTTAAAAAAAAAAAAAATTATTAAAAAATTAAATAAAAAAATTTTTTTTTAAATAAAACCAAACAAAAAATTTAAAAAAAAAAATTTTTTAAAAAAATTTAAAAAAAAAAAAAAAAAAAAAAAAAATTAATTTAAATTTTTAAAAAAAAAAAAAAAATAAAAAAAAAATTAAAAAAAAAAATTTTTAAAAAAAAGGGGAAATGTTCCAAGTGTTTCCGGACGTGCCCCGTTGTAAATTTGTTCTTTTCTAGAAAACCCCTTTTGGGGGGGGGGGCAAATGGCCCCATGAACCCCAAAACCCGTGACTTGAAAGGGTTTTTTGCGAATTTTTTGTAAAAAAACCCTTTTAACTGTTTGGAAAAAGGGTTAAAATTTTTTTCCCCCATTTTTTAAAAACTTTTTAAAAAAAAAGGCAAAATTATTCTTGTTTTTAAAAATATTTAAAATTTGGGGGGAAAAAGGGGGCCCTCCAACGGGAAATTTGGGGTAGTTTTTTTATTTTTTTTTTTTTCTTTTTCTTTTAAATTTGAAAGTTGAAAATATTTCCCCCGAAAATTACTGAATTAAAGATTATTATTAGAAAATTCGACATTGGCTGGATAAGATGCCCTTGATAAGCTGAAAGTACGGTTTTAAATTTAGGGGATTCATTTGGTGTATGTAGTCTTGGGGTACGTTCACACGGCATGTCGGATCCGTCTTTTGATCCGTTTTACATCCAAAAAACACATTCAAAAGCTCTGCGTAAATCGCATCCAACACAGATCCAACATGCAGCTGCGTGCTTGGGTGCGTTTTTTTGGGTGCAGCAAAACCACCCTATGTTTTAAATAGGGCCCCTCTCTCTTCAAACGGGTCAAGAATTGACATGACAAATTTTTTGAATGCACCCAAAAGAAGCATCAGAAAAGTCGGGTTTTTCCATCGGATACTCGTTTACGCTGTGCGTGTTTTACACTGAAAGCAATGAAATACACTGCAGTTCCTAATGCTGTTTGGGGCGTTTGGGTTGAAACCGAATCCAAAAAACGCTCCCCCAAAAGGGTCCAGCATGCCGTGTGAACATCCCCTTATAGGCAATGCTCCTTGGGAAAAAAAAGTATGCAAATTAGCTCTCCTCCAGATAGAAGTCTCTAATGCCACCTATGGGTAGTCGGCCTATATGTCAGTGGGTCTCATTTATCACACCTGTTGAACAGTAAGATGGCTTTGATAAATGAGGCCCAGTGTATTCATAGAAATGAAGGGAAAATATTTTTAGTGTACCTCTTTAAAAGTGGTACGGTTCCTTTGGTTTTATTCAGTTACTTTTTTTTCTTTAAAAATTTTTGGGAAGGCTATGTTCACACGGTTACTGCGGGGGGTAATTGCCCCCGTTGGCGGGGGCGGGGGGGGGGGAGGGGCGGGGGGCCGGCCTTGCCCCCCCATAACGTCTTGCTAGCGGCGGTATACCGCTAGAAAGGGCTGTCAATTACTCCCCCCCCCCGCGTGTTTGGCGAGCAGGGGGGAAAAAGGAGTAATGATAGTTTTTTTATGGGGCGGATTCAGCCCCTAATTGGGGACTTCGGCGGTAATTACGGACTGAATTATCCCAAAAAAAAGCCGTGTAACATGGCCTTATAAACAGTAAAAAAAACTTACAAAATTGGGGAAAAGTTTCTAAACAAATATAATGAAAGGTGTTGTCCATTTTTACGTTTTTTATTTTTTTTATAAAAAAAAATTTTTTTTTAAAATTAAAAATTCTGTCCTGACCTTTTTATACCAAGCGGGGGGCCCCTTGTTTAGGAGAAAAAATTATACAGCCCACATTATAAACCCTATGGACAAAATGGATAGTGCCCCCTGGCCCAGGTAAACGTAGTGTTGGAGGAGCAGAATTTCCCAGTATTACCCCTTCCAGCAGCATCTTTCTTTGGGGACCACCACAATCATGTGCCCCGGTTTTACTAGGCGGGCATGGTGTTTGGGCTACAATACGTACAGTACGTACTGTATCAATGTATTTTAGCACAATCAAATATATCACCCCCTAGGGGAAAAATTTAAAAAAAATTTAAAAATTTTTTAAAAAAAAGCGAAAGAAAAAATCGCAAAAAGGCCGTGTTACACGGCTTATTCCCGACGGATTTGTGAGCCGTTTGAGTTTCACAAATCCCCGTGAATAAGGGGGGGGGGGCGGGGCCCGGGGGCGGGCGGGGGGGCGCCGCCCCCGGCCCCTTTAACTTGCTTTATCCAGGGGCCGTTTTTTACGCCTGGTAATGTGCAGGCCCCATTTCTCCCCCCCCGGGCGGATTCGCCGAGCGGGAGGACGACGGACCCACTGTTTCTTGAGGCAGTGGATTACCGTAATGACGGGGAGGATTGGCGCCGTACTGAAAGCCAAACCCGCGCGGGAGTAGGGCCCCCAACCCGTCCCCCAAAATAACCCGGGTTTGAACCCCCGGGCTATACACACAAACAATAAAAAAAAAGAATAACCCCTTTTCCCCATTCAAACGCCAAACTCCCCAAAATTGTTAAAAATAAAAAAGTACCATATTTTGTATACCACATGTGAAACGACCTAAAAAAACTGTCATGTTATTTAACTTGCAGATGAAGCCAAAATAATTTAAAATAAAGTGACAGATTTTTTTATCCTGCTGCACTTTAAAATGGTTTTAAAAGGGTAAAAAATCTTTATAAAACCCTAAGTAGTACCATTAAAAAAGTTTTTTTAAAAAAAAAAAAAACATTTTTTCCCGGTTGGCAGAGGGAAAAAATAGGGTATCAGCGATAGCGATGCATAAATATTGTTTTATACATTAAAACCCTTTTTTTTAATGTGCTACAATTGTTTGCTGTAATGTATGCCCCAGCCCAAAACTAACGCATGTATGCTACATGGGCCGCTGTTTTTCTTTATCCTGCCTCCCAAAAAACGGGTTTAAAAAAATTGTCACCCCACCCCCCAAAAAAAAATGGTACCAATAAAATTAAAAATCAACCCCCAAAAAAAAAAGACATTTTTCAGCTCCCTATTCAGAAAAAATAAAAAAAAGGGTTTTTTTTGGGGGGGGGGGGTTGTTTTCTTTTCTTGGACAAAAAATTTTTAGATATAGATATTAGAATTTGTGCCGAATTAATAAAAAATTGACATAAATCGCAATAATTTAGCAAACGGGCAAAAGTGTCAGATAATTCGTAAGAATTACAGAGGAGAGGCGATGTGGAGGCTCCCTGCATAGGTCTTTGATTTCAACTTAAAGACAATGGCGGCCACTGCTAGCTTCATTTTCACACACTTGTAAAAGAGAGAGCGACTAATCCAAAAATTTATTATTTTGGTAATTTTTCAGAACACTCACCAAACAATGTTTCTCTCCGGAATATCGTAATTTAAAATAAAATAAAAAATCAATGGGGAAATTTTAAGGGGGTTTTTTTGTGAATGTCCCCTGAAATGGAGCAAATTGTTACAATCACCTCTTTTGATATAAGGACTTTTGTTTTTTTTTCCTCACTTTTTCAAGACCTCTTTTTGCTGTAGGCAGTTTTCACACGGGTAATTGGCGTGATTTCGCCGCGATTTGCGCTTTATATGGGGGAGATGCGCGGCGCATTAGTTAATCATGTTCTCATCGAGAACTAGGGTTCCCTCCCCGGTCCTAGAGTTTGTCGCGCGGGAGTAAGTAATGTCAATTTTTGGCGGGTTATCACCCAAGAATGAATGTCAAAGGGACTGGTGGGTCGCCCCCCCCCCCCCCCCCGCGCCGCGGGATACCCTGTCAGCGCAAGCTCCCCAAAGAACCATGTCGTGGCACGTACAGTGCAAAAAAACTGTACAAACGGAAAAAACACATACAAGAAATGGGACATTACTTTAAACAAAAAAACACTGAATTTTTTAGGCCAAATTCACGCTAAGGCTGGGCTAGACTGAACCCCCGTCGGCAAATCTGGCCTATGTGTCCTGGGAAAAATTTAAAAGGTGCACTAATTGCTTAGGGTTTTGTTTCACAGCATATTTGTCCAAAATCCGAAGGTATTTTAACATTGCGGGAAACCACTTTTTTTTGGGTGCAGATTTGCGTTAAAACCACGGTCAGTTTAGGGATTTGCCGTTGGCCCTTACATTGAATGTGTGATCCGACTGCAATCCTGTGGAAGATCCAGAGTTTGAAAATTCGCCAGAATCTGTTGGGGTTTTGACCAGAAAAAAAAAATCTGTTTCTGTGTAACTACAGCCTGGATTTTTCATTGCAGATACACAGCGCTGGGCACAGTCGGATTTCTGGCGGACCTTTAATCCGCCGAGAATCCAGTGCTTTTGTAGACATAGCCAGAGTGAATGTGAGCAGACTAAATACTTATGAATCCTCAGTCCTGCTGTCAGCTAATGGGTGGATATTGAGGTCAGGAGAAAAAAGCATGCTGATTTTCAATGCCCAATCTTTATATCCTTAGGGTATGTTCACACGGCGTAATTGCGGGGCGCTTTGAACCTGAGTATTTTGTCATTTTTTTGTCCAAAGCAGCTGGGTTTCTGACGAGTTTTTTTTGGGGTGTTTTTTGTTTTTTTGTTAAGGTTTTTGCTTTGGTTTTTTTTCTTGATTTTTTTTGTGCAGTTTTTAATGTATGCAAAATTCATATACAGGCAGTCCCCGGGTTACAAACGGGTTAGGGACTGTAGGTTCGTTCTTAAGTTGAATTTGTATTAAGTCGGAAAAACCAATAAATTTAGTTACATGTATGGTGTTTTAATTTATAGGCAGGTAATATGTCCCCATAGCATGGTATAGCAGGTATAATGTCCCCATAGCAGGTATAGGAAGGTATATGTCCCCTCATAGGCAGGTATATGTCCCCCATAGCAGGTATAGGCAGGTATGTCCCCCATAACAGGTATGGCAGGTATATGTCCCCCATAGGAAGGTATATGTCCCCCATAGCAGGTATAGGCAGGTATATGTCCTCTCATAGGCAGGTATATGTCCCCTATAGCAGGTATAGGCAGGTATATGTCCCCCATAGCAGGTAATAGACAGGTATATGTCCCCCATAGCAGGTAATAGGCAGGTATAGGTCCTCCATAGCATGTATAGGCAGGCTATAGGCAGGTATAGGACCCATCATAGGCAGGTATAGATAGGGCTTATTAAAAAAAAAACAAATACAAATACTCACCTCACTCCCCCGCTTCTCCGAGGCTTACCTGCAGCTCCGTCTTCTCTCCACTCTCAGTCTTCTGGCACGGGCCGGCGAAGTCATCAGGCCGCGCAGGCAGCGTGATGACATCGCGCGCTGCCTGTGTCGGAGACTCCGGAAGGTCGTACGTCTGCTTGCTGCCTTCTGGAGTTCTATTGTGGAGCAGGGAGCGCTCGCTCTCTGCTCCGCAATAGAGTCTTCAGCTGTATGCGCTCCGGGAGGAGTCGCATACAGCCGAAGCAATCCCCGCCGGTGCCCGGGCAATAGCAGTGCCCGGATGCGGACCGGAGAGTCGGCTGTATGCGCTCCCAGGAGTCACATACAGCTGCGAAGATCGCAGACAGCGCCCGGGCAATCGCAGTGCCCAAACGCTGTTGGCTGTCCCTGGCTTGCGTCGTTCCGGTCCCCGTTCGTAACTAGAGGACAGACGTAAGTCGGAACAACGTTAGTCGGGGACTGCCTGTACCTTATATAAACACCTGGGCAGTTTTTCAGCAGAACCATCCAAAAACCACACCTAAAAATGTCCAAAAACCATCCGGCGGTTTACATAGCCTTCAATAGTAAATTGGACTCCGTTGGATGTTACATGTTCCTAAAACCGCCAGTGCCCAAGAACGAGCAGAAAAAGAACAACCTGTGTATACTACAGGTCTTTTTTTGTATTAAAGTCTATGCGGACATTTTTCCGGCATATTTTCAATGGTTTCAAAATACTAAAACTCCCGAAAATCCGACGTGAAACCTCTGCTGTGTAAAAATAGCCTTAAAGGGATTGTCTCACTACATTGATTCATCTTACCTCACTCCTGTTTTCTTGGTTTCGTTTTGAATTCAGGGCGTGTTTACTGGCTTCTACTAGGCTGCAGT